>JBAMJV010013181.1:0-67522 GCA_037951105.1 Echinarachnius parma
TGCAATGTCATTAATATCACATTGTGTTTCGAAATAAATGTAAGTATAACTCTAAAACGATGTAACATTAAATGTATTCAACTGTTATAATATACTAATCAAATATAAATGTATCGTATGTAAAGCATCCGGCATAGTAGCAATACAACTTCTGTTATACAATATATCATACATATACAACCGTCCACTTGGTTACTAGTTTTTTCAAAACATTACAAATAAGGGTTGAAACCAACTCATGTCCATGGCAGAAGTTGAAAATAAATTTGCGTTCTGCAACTGGTAGGGTGAACGGGGTATTACATATAAACAACAAACTAACTTGAATATTCTACAAATACATGAAACAAGCGTATGGAACAAGTTCTGTAGCAAATCAAAATTTATATAAAAACAACAACTTCTTATTCTCGTTTTATATAACAATTGACAACTGTGTTTTATTCAATCATTTAAACCTTTTACAACTATGTTTTTTATATAAGCATGTTATGAGATCATTAAAACAACAACAACAACCAAACAATGCATGTATCAGTATTACTGATAATTAACATGCAATCAATTTTCTATATTTAAAATACAAGTAGATTATCTTGATCATTACAACCTTTACTCCTAGATTTGTATTGATGTTTATTATTCAACATTATTTTTGGTGTGTACAAGGTGTATTCCTGTGTATGAGTCATCTATTGAGACTAAAATAACGTAATAAACTCAATTACCAATCAAGTGAATAAAAAGGATACAGCAATTGCACATGGTGAGCTTCACACAAATTCATAAGTTAATCAAAATATATACTGTTAAAATTAGTAGGCTACCACTGTCATCGATGCTTAGCCATAACTGGCTGCAATGAACATACAATAATGTTGAAACTGGATAAGAAGAATTACAAATAATCTGCGATATAGTTTTAACACAATAAAAACTGTGCAGTACTTAATACAACACAACAAAGTTTAACATTCCACTTCTTACAATCCATAAACTAAAGTAATAAACGTAAACCTAAACACAATTGTAACAAAGAGTGCGCATCAACGCTTACGGCATGGCATGAGAGGATAATACAAGTGGTTTAACTAAGAACATGAATACTTTGTTATTCTCTCATGCGTGCACGTGTACATTGCGAAGTTTTGTATTTGTGTTTTACATTACATATTGTACAATTGGACACATATTCTGGCAAACGATAAAGCAAACGAAATCGATTCTTAAAATAGCTATACAAGCATTTGGATTGCTTACAAAATCAAAATTAAATCGTATCATTCTACATGATCAGTGACTATACAATCGGTTGCGTTTGATATGCATTGCTATCATGCAATTAAGGTAAGCTACATCTCAACTAGAACATAATTTTAGGAAAACAAGAGACGGCCTCCATCCCAAAGTCCAACCAATGTTACAGCCAATCATGAATACCTATACAAAAACAAAAACTAACCAATATTCATTATGTAGCAATCATATAGTATAAATTTCACAATAAATGATAGTATGACGTAATGTCAGTACGAATATCCCACGTATATATGCAGACTGGGTGGGGAACACGAATGGTTTTTTTTTGTGCAATGAAATACACTTTACTAATCACTGTGCAAAACATAAATATATTACATCAAATTATAGTACAAATCAACAATCTTGAAGTGAAAGTGTAGCTTAAAAAGTTAAATTTACCAACTAAAACATAATATTTGCATCAACGTTGTACTCGACTTAAACGCAGGTCGACGAGTATCTAATATTCAGTACACTACACGGTTCATTACAGTGTAACTCTCAATTAATTGTTCTACATGGCATGTTTTAGTATCACCAACAGTTTGTAGTATTAACATTTGTTTAATATTTTTTTTATGTACGATAATAGAAAATTAATACAGAAAAGCTTCGCAAAATATTCATCCTTAGAGTATATTCATACTACTACTACCTGCAAAATGCCATAAAATGAGCTACATAAACATAACTTATTTAGTTCTTATTTAAGTATACAAAACATTACATAATACGACGTGATAGATACAAAAATAACGCTTATAATAATACCGCTCATCACCGTGTTCTATGTTTCCTTTTGCTACGAATAATATACCTAGGCCATTCCACACATCTTAATTAGAAAAACCTGTAGACACATATACCAATAATTATTCAACTGATATCTCCATAGTCTCGTGCAAAGTCGACGTTTCTCCCAAGATATAGTTTTGGGTGCATACACAATTTTACCATTAAGATATAAATAAAAATATGAACACAAACTACCAATGTGTATCTTGTCTCTCTTCCATTTCAATTCGGCTAGAATTTGAAATTTGATAGACTTGTTACAGTAAAGGCCTAGGGGTTCCATCATACTCAGGTGCCCAGTTTCATACATGTACATATTTGTATACTATGGTATACATCTTAGTCTGAATGATGTGTTATACATCCCAGTCTGAATGCTACGTTGTACAGCTAAGGCTGAATGTAATGTTGTGATATCTGAAATCTATATTATATATCTTAGTCTTAAAGGGGAAGTACAGTTTTGGTAAGGCTGAACTTTAGTAACCAAACCTGGACAGTAACATTATAAACTAATAGTTATAACTCCACCATGCTGAAAAAGGTATTAAAAAATACAAACGACTAAGTAAAAAGCCCGTTATCATTCAAAAAGAGCCATTAAAACACAAGAGGGCGCTTTCTAAAAAGGCATTGGTTTCAACCATTTTTCATACAAAATTATGCATGTGAAGTTTTATTGAAATAGTGATTAAATAGAGAGATTTAAACATAGAGGAAACTGACTAGAAATATTTAAATGATTGAAAATGAGCAAAGAAAAATAGGCTTCGCCGGGAATCGAACCCGAGACCTCCGGATTGCTAGACCGGTGCTCAAACCATCAAGCCACGAAGACCTTTGAATGGCGGTTGTTCCCATGAAACCCTTTTCAATGCTCGATTAATCAGAAGCTTTATAAACTGGGCCAATCCCAAGGATAATTATATCAACTTTTATAGAGAAAGGCGCAGGATCACGCGAAGTGATACAGCTTTTTTATTAATTAAATTCAAACATAGAGGAAACTGACTAGAAATATTTAAATGATTGAAAATGAGCAAATTGCATGTTCTCTCAAATTCGACACTCAGTTTTTCATTAACTCACAAAAAAATTGTGATGTGCAGCGCCCTCTCTACCAAAACTAAACTACCCCTTTAATGCCATGTTATACATCTCAGTTTGCATGCTAGTTCTGCATCTCAGTCTAAATAGGATATTATACATTTCAGGCTGAATGCGATGTTACACGCACACATCTCAGCCTGAATGCGATGTTATACATCTCAGCCTGAATGCTATGTTATACATCTCAGTCTGAATGGTATGTTATACATCTCAGTCTGAATGGTATGTTATACATCCCAGTCTGAATGCTACGTTATACATCTCAGTCTGAATGCGATGTTATACATCTCAGTCTGAATGCTATGTTATACATCTCAGTGTGAATGCGATGTTATGCATCTCAGTCTGAATGCTATGTTGTGCATCTCAGTCTGAATGCTATGTTGTGCATCTCGGTCTGCATGCGATGTTATACAGATTGTCCCAGAAAAAACGAAACCGGGTTTTATGGCAGAAATTTTTATGTTATAATGAATAATTTCCTTGATGATATATATCGAAAAGCTCTGTGTCTCTTCTTTCATTTGATATACAACTTATGGCACATAATTCACGCATGACTGAATTAGAACGATGGAAAGTGGTGTTACCAACATTCCATTTGCACGCAGAAATTGCAAGTTTGGGTGAGGTTTTGGGGTGCGTTTTAAGGGTAGTAAACGTACTTATTTTGAAAAAGGACGAACACAGCATACAAATGCATAATTTTATCTTTTATATGGCACCTTGTGATAAAAAATAAATAATTTATGCCAGAGAACGAGTCAAATGAAAACATGCTTGATTCCAGCCCAGATGAGTAACTGTCCTGATCTAGCCTGTTTCCCATGTTTTCCCTGATCCCCATGTTTGTGTAAATTCACTCATGCATCAAAGTCCATTGTCAGCTGCTAAGTCAGGAAAGCTGAGCGACTTCTTACTCAACTTTCACTTATTTTGGCAGAAATCAGGTATGTTTTCATTTTACTCGTTCTCTGGCATAAATCATTAATTTTTTTAGCAAAAGCTGTCATGTAAAAGAAAAAAATATGAAATGTTATGCGGTGTTTGTCTTTTCTTAAAATAAGTACGTTTACAACCTTTAAAACTCACCCCAAAAAATCACTGAAACTTGCAATTTCTGCGTGCAAATGGAACTTTGGTAACACCACTTTTCATTGTTATAATGCAGTCATGCTTAAATTATGTGCCATACGTTGTACATCAAATGAAAGAAGAGGCACAGAGCTTTTCAGATATATCATCAAGGTAATTATTCATTATGACAGAAAATTTCTGCCATGAAACCCGGTTTCGTTTTATCTGGGACAGTCTGTACATCTCAGTCTGAATGCTATGTTGTGCATCTCAGTATGAATGCTATGTTGTGCATCTCAGTCTGAATGCTATGTTATACATCTCAGTCTGAATGCTATGTTATACATCTCAGTCTGAATGCTATGTTATACATCTTAGTCTGAATGCTATGTTGTGTACCTCAGTCTGTATGCTATGTTATACATCTCAGTCTGAATGCTATGTTATACATCTCAGTCTGAATGCTATGTTATACATCTCAGTCTGAATGCTATGTTATACATCTCAGTCTGAATGCTATGTTATACATCTCAGTCTGAATGCTATGTTATACATCTCAGTCTGAATGCTATGTTATACATCTCAGTCTGAATGCCATGCCGGTATCTCAGTCTGAATGGTAAGTTGTATATCTAATAGTCTGTGGGCCAGAGGGGTCTACCGGTGACCCCCCCTCTGATCCTCCGACTTGGGTGTCATTTTGTCCATTGACATGTCCAGTGTTAAAAACAAAATGTTAACAAGAAAAAAACTCATTTATACTATGTTTTTTTACTACTTTTTTGGAGGTATGTAAAAACAGCACTTTTTCATTTTTTGCTGCATTTCTTAGGGTTGGTGAAAATTGAGATTGCGTTAAGTGCTATCATTTCATAATGGCTAAGTCTTTATCAACTAAACTTTGCAGATACATTTGTTTACATAACCGTAAGACACAGAAAAAGTTTCATGGTCAAAGTTGATTGGCTTCATATAATTATGACGTCATCAAATTTGCATATGAAAAATCACGGGAATTTCCGTAAAAAAAAGGGTCAAAAAAACAATGTTCTTAGTAAAGTTTATTTTTTTCACCATGATAATGATGATAATGAGCTTTAACTTATGATGTCTATTTCTGAAAGTATATTCAAATCAGAAATGCTATTATCCTTTGAATATAATGTACAAAAAGGTCATATTTTTATTACGTAATCACCATGCGTCATATGCAATTGTACGGCATATGATGGCCATGTTGTCTAGGGCGCAAGTGGGTACATATTGCTTCCTCTTTAATTCCTTTATTTAAGGACCAATCACTCTCATATTTGGCACATATGTAGAACTAGTATGGCTCTTCAGTTTGCAATAAGAAGAATTTCAAAAGGTCATCATATGAGGGCGCTATTTACTAAAATTTGATAAAATCATACAAAATCCTATACATTCTGATAAAAGTGTATTTTGTTCTCTATCTGTCTAATTCCTATAGACCACTTTATATTTTGTTTGCATTATTATGCAAATTCACTTTTCCTTAAATGAAATTTAAAACTGTTATATTGTATCTTATATGTTTTAGGGCCTAAATTAGGCATAACTCCATCTGAATTTTACCTTAAATGTTGAATAGGGATTCAATGCGCTACATACAAACAATGTCAGATTATTCATTTAATAGTAACCCTTTGTATCTAGTCCTGAGTGAGATTTTCAATATTTGTATTATTCTTCTGTCTGGCATCACATTTTTTTTAGAGAACTGTTTACAGTTCATTATTTGATATACCTACCCTCCAAAAGTGACAGAAACTTCATGTGATAACTAGATGAGTACACAATGTATGCCTTTATGATTACCATGATGACAGAAAGTGGCGAATTAATTAAATACAAATTAAAGTTAACGTCCACATTGAAATATGTTTTAGATCATGAAAAGTTGTCTATAATTTAGAGGCACATGCATGGGAACGTTTGTGTGTGTAAAACTGTCCACTCCTTTTGCTACATTTGCGCTCTTATTTTTTACCAAAATAAACATACTTTGTCTCAATATAATAAACGGGATACTTAGTGTTTTTCATTAATCACTGACACCTCACAAATGATCTGCTAGCATGAAGGCCTGTGAAAGCATGGCTGTGGCAATATCTGATGTCAGTTAGATTCCATCTTTCATGTTTGTTTTTCTTCACTGTGAATAAATGGTATAAGTAAATACGGGTGACAAATAGTGTATAATTATATACATGTACCTCGAATTTCATCATGGAACTTAAGCATTACACCGTCTGTCTCATTTACTGTAGTGATCATATAAAATGACAAAGTATCACTATCTTTACGCCACAAAACTTCCTAAAGAATGATAAAAACAAATCAAGCATCTACCTTCTGTGCTATATATTCAAGATTTTGAAGCGCTTGACCCTAAACCAGCACCATGCAATCACAGAAGAGCACCCCAAACTTGGGCAGGCTGGCTCCTGACCAATGTTATTAATCATGAGCTAAGTTATTAAATTGCCAAAGTCCATATAAGATGGCTTAAACTCAACTGCTGCCTGCATATGGAACCGTAAGCCACTGGCTCATTCTTGACATGACACTTAACCAAACTACTGAAGCAATTTAAATTAAGCTGAAGACCTTTTAAATTGTAGTCAAGAGCACAAGAACAACAAAAAAGTAACCTCTGATATTCAGATCACACTCACTTCAATCCTAAACATACACCCATCAGCAACAAAGCATTACAGAACCAACTCCCTCCTTTGCCACAAGTTCAAGCTGTTCGAGCGACTAATTCTGACCCGCCTAAGGCAGTTGTAGAACCATCTCTGATGAAAGAGCAGGCAGGATTCCGGCCTGGGAAGTCTTGCACAAGACATTACTGCTTATCCTTACCCAACACATAGAAAATGGTTTCCAGTAAGTGTCTTAACTGGAGCTGTGTTTGTAGACCTCTCAGCAGCTTATGCTACTCTCAACTACAGGCTCTGCACACACACACTGAATGTGAACAACATGCACCTGACCAACATGGTGAAGACCCTGACTTAAAAAAAGAGGCTTCTTCGTCGAGCTGTCTGAAAAGAAGAGTCGTTGGCTCAGGCAGAAGAATGGCCTCCCCCAAGGAAGCGTTATGGCCCAACTCTGTTCAACATCCATGGGAGTAGATCTGTTATTGATACATATCCATCGGGGGGGGGGGGGGGGGGATATATTTATTCATCCCTCCCTGATGAATAGGTATTACGTAAGTATCTACGCCCATGTCAACATATATGTGAACGATCAACCTGTATCTGCCCTGAGACCAGAAGTTTCATTTTTGCAGACGACATGTGTATTACCACCAAAAGTGATGACTTCCCCAAGGCAGAAGCCACCTTATGTGAGGGACTTACCAACCTACCCTTGTACTACAAAGAGAACCATCTGAAGGCTAAATCAACTAAATCTCAAATATGCGCCTTTCATCTGAAGAACATGCATGCAAACCAGAA
Source organism: Echinarachnius parma (assembly GCA_037951105.1). Classification (NCBI taxonomy): domain Eukaryota; kingdom Metazoa; phylum Echinodermata; class Echinoidea; order Clypeasteroida; family Echinarachniidae; genus Echinarachnius; species Echinarachnius parma. Next base: position 7,779 of record JBAMJV010013181.1, read on the forward strand.
ACTAAAGATCACTTGGAATGGGACTAGACTGAGACACTGTGATAGTCCTGTCTACATAGGGGTGATCTTTCAAAATTACAAGGCCCATATCACCAAGCTCAAGGGGAAGGTCAGGTCCAGGAATGCCGCTCTAGGCAAACTGAGCACATCCAAATGGGGTGCAAACCCGACAACAATCAGATCTTCCGCTCTGGCTCTCTTTTTACTATGTTGCAGAATATGCCTGCACGGGTGTGGGAAAGCTTAGCACATGCAAAGAAGAACACAAGCTGCCGTTATATCACATGATGTATAAGACAAACGAGGACTGATAACATCTGGCATCGCACCCCCTGCCTGAAATAAGGAGGGCTGCTGCTAGCCAGAACGAACGACTGAGACAAACAGAGGACGAAGAACACCCACTCCATGACCACCCAATGCGTCCTCTGCGCTTTAAGTTACAGAAAAGCTTCATTTCATGATACGTTGAAGCCCTGGACTACATGTACAGCGTGTCTTCAACATGTTCAAGAAGGCTAAAACTATGGAAAAAGAGGCTGAGCTCTAGGACATGCCAGTAGCGTATGCTTTTTAAAATGGTTCCATCAGAGAAACGGTCAGCAGGATTTAACCAACCCTGGGTGACTTTGCGTTGCCTTAATAGGCTTTGGCAGGTGTGGGAAGATGCAAGCCAACATGTTGAACTGGGGATATATCGAAGGTGCAACAGAATGCGAGTGGGGTCAGGCCCCTCAGATCATGGACCACCTGCTTAGTTGTGATCTGGTACATGGAATGTGCACAATCCAAGATCTGACAGAGGCCAATTTGGGTTTGTTATAATGCTATGATTTCATATAAACATGATAAAGAGATAAAATAAACTTAAATGTTTGATTGGTCTGGCCAGGGGAGGGAAAGGGGAGGGGTATGCATGATGCAGGCTGTGAATTAAATAAACAAATCTCAAATTATAGTATTATAACAAACCCGATTTAATTTTCGGATTAACGAGCCCTATTTTATTTTCGGACTAATGAACCTTCAGAATAACGAACCCGAGTTTTTTTTTCTCGGATAAACAAACCTTCAGAATAACGAACCCGATTTCGTTTTAGGAATAGCGAACGAATAACGAACGTTCGGAATAACTGAACCTTCGCAATAACGAACCTTCGGAATAACGGACTGTAACCGTTTATCCTTCGTGTAAAGTGTGTTTGCTCTGCCATCGTTTCCCACATAGTGGATGAAACAGTGAATCGATATCAACAATGTTGCCATATAGTGGCTTGTTAGGTCGTGATGCTTCCATATCATTTAGGACTCTGAGGAAGGCCAAATTATATTGATCGGCTACAACTTTATCTTTACGACTCCCATGTGTCAATGACTAATGGAATGTATCCACTTAATTGCTCTAAACAAATCTGATGTAAAATCCTGCATGATGAATATGAATATGAATAGTATGCTTCATCTTTATTTCAGAAAAAGAGTTACAGAAGATACAAACAATTCTGTACACACAGACTTCCCGGCCTATAAGTTTGGTAAACTCTGTTTCCCTGGTAACTCCAAACTTATAAACATGAAGTTCCCTTTTTATCAAATGTGAACTTTTTTATTTAAAGACATGTTCACCCTTGTTAATGAGACGTAGTATGCTGTTCCCTTTTCTGACAAAAAGGATGGTCCAAGCAAACAATTGTTTTCTTTTTAAATATGACTAGATGTATAATAGCCATTTTGTGTTTGTTATGTTTTTTATTTGATATTCGTAAATAGATTAACAGGGCTTGCACGTAAAAACATTATGTATCGCAATGTATTTCTTAATTCACTTTCAAGGTCACATCCAGAGTTTTTGCCTTAATTAGCCCCTACAGAATATAAAATAGTATACATACATGTCCTTGAAAGTATAAACTTACAAACTAATGTAAGAAAATCGAGTTGGCAACATAAAATCATCAGTTTCAGACAATAACTCATAATGAAGAGGGATCAAATAATGAACTGTCAATGAGACTTTTTCATTTTTCTCTTCTCTGAAAACAAATTATTCCAAAAATAATAATACAAAATATTGAAAGACGAGTTTCTGGCAAGATGTCCTCAGACATTTTGTCTTTATTTGATATCGTAATAAATATGATATCGGAAATCTCACTCAGGACTAGCATCATAGAGTTAGGATTAAATAAATACTATAATCGAAATAGTTTGTAAGTATATAGCGCAGCTGTATTCCCTACTTCAATTTTTAAGGTAACATTTAGATGGAGTTATGCCTAATTTATGCCCTAAAACGTATAAAAATACAACATAACAGTCTTTAATGTCATCCTAGGAAAAGATAGTTTGCATAATAATGTGAACGAAATATCAAGTTGTCTATACAAATCAGAAAAATAGTGAAAAAAGCGTCATTATATTGGAATCTATGGGATTTTTTATGTTTTTATCAAATTTTAGTAAATAGCGCCCTCATATGATGACCTTTTGAGATTCTACTTATTGCAAACTGAAGAGCCATACTAGTTCTACATATGTGCCAAATAATAGAGTGATTGGTCCTTAAATAAAGAAATTAAAGAGGGAGCAATATGTACCCACTAGACAACATGGCCATCATATGCCTTACAATTGCATGACGCATGGTGATTACGTAATAAAAATATGACCTTTTTGTACATTATATTCAAAGGATAATAGCATTTCTGATTTGAATATACTTTCAGAAATAGACATCATAAGTTAAAGCTAATTATCATCATTCTCATGGTGAAAATAATAAACTGTACTAATTAACATTGTTTTTTTGACCGTTTTGTTTACGGAAATTCCCGTGATTTTTCATATGCAAATTTGATGACGTCATAATTATATGAAGCCAATAAACTTTTACCATGAAACTTTTTCTGTGTCTTATGGTTATGTAAACAAATGTATCTGCAAAGTTTAGTTGATAAAGACTTAGCCATTATGAAATGAGAGCACTTAACGCAATCTCAATTTTCACCAACCCTAAGAAATGCAGCAAAAAATGAAAAAGTGCTGTTTTTACATACCTCCAAAAGAGTAGTAAAAAAACATAGTATAAATGAGTTTTTTTCTTGTTAACATTTTGTTTCTAACACTGGACATGTCAATGGACAAAATGACACTCAAGTCGGAGGATCAGAGGGGGGGTCACCGGTAGACCCCTCTGGCCCACAGACTATAAGTATGATGTAATGTGGTGTGTCTCGGTGTTAAATGGACATATCTGAATGTCAAATTTGAAAGAACATACAATTGCAGAATACATTTTATTCGATCAAAATCGGTTCAAGGACAGCTGAAACATCCACTAATATAACTATTAATTTGTAAATATTGTGGGGCCTATTTGTAAGTAGTGTGGGGCCCCACAATAATTTGATAATTTTGAACCAGCCGTTGAAGTAAAAATGCCTGAACTTTTTCACAAATTTACAAAATATTTGTTTCAATTTATGTTGATTATCTCTTCATTTTGATAAATACTTTAGCAAAACATCACATGCTCTTTTTTAAAATTTAAAATGCTTGAAATAAAATGCATTTTTTAGAAAGGCCCCTTCTAAGTTTGAACGGCCCTTTTAGAATTATAACAGGCATTTTACCTAGTCGTTGGTAATTGTGTGTATCTTTTGAGAATGGTGGAGTTATAACTATTATTTTTGCAATGTAATGGTAAAGGTTTGGGTTATTACAAGTTAGTTTGGTCAGAACTGTACTCTCTTTACCAAACTAAACTATCCCTTAAATGCTATGGTGTATATTTTAGTATTAATGCTATGGTGCATATCTCAGTATGAATGATATGTTAAATAATATCTCAGTTGTAATGCTATATTGTATATCTCAGTTTAAATGTTATGGTCTATAGCTCAATCGTTATGTATATTGTAGATGATCCTTCACCTACACGTTGCGCTCGCATATCCTTGAATGATGTCTGCAGTCAAATTGTATTCAATAGATTTTAAAAAGGTCAAGTTCAATCTTGTACAGGCCTTGAACATACTATTCACCATTCCCAGCATGTCTTGGGTTTGACAAGGCTTCTCTTAGACCCGATCTTGCCCCTTTGCTGTTGTGGAATAGGAGCATAGGTTTCTCCAAACACCTTGTGTTTAGCTAAGTTTGTAATGCAAATATCATTACATAATCTCTTCAACGTTGGACCGATATGTTTTAGGTTAAACAACACATATTGCAGTTCTTTCACTTGGGCTGGTGTGCTAATATTTTCGGCTGCACCTATTCCGATAGCCTCGTCCACGATCGCTCTTTGACGTTCATATTCGCTTTTCATATACTTCATTCTCGGCAGGAGGGTTTTGTTTCTGACTTCGTTTGGCATTTTGCTCTCATGATCAATACCCAAGTCGAGGTAGTCTCCAACGGCGTCGTTGTAAGATTTGATAGCATTTGCCTTTAGAAATGACCCATACTTTGCTCCGATGTTCACTATGTATGCTTCTTCCTTTTTCAGTTCTTCGATTTTGGTATAAATTTCTCGCTTGGACTCCTCCTTGATATGGTCCAGATCGATAATTACCTGTTCAGCTGTTTGCACATTATGGTGGATTATGTTAGCAACTTCTGCCAAAGGTTTGCTCATAGCCAGAATGATTCGCCGTGCCTCGTTCATGCTCAAAGTTTCCCTTATCTTGTGGGGCTTAAGTCGTGTCTCGATGTATTCAAAGAGACGCTTCGTCTCCTCGACAGACTTGTCCCAACTGTTAGCGTATGTCTCGATGTCGGCTTCACTGAATTGTATGCCGTTCTTATCGCAAGCCAAGAACCGAAAAGGCTCATTTTCAAAACAAAATGAGTTTTTAAGTGTGGCTTGAATACCAACTTCAATCTGGCGGAGCGATGCGTTGAGCGCTGGATATGTGTCTCCTGGCAGGTAGGACGTTCGTCGTGTATTTGTGAAACAAAATACAATGTTCTCCATGGCCGAGGAATGCAACTGCACCAACAACTCTTGGATGTAAAGTCGAAAAATTGTTGTTAGGCGTGAGTTGTTCGGCTTGAGTAGGATGCAAACTGCATGTATTTCATGATAGTGACTGAGGAATGATAACATGTTGTCAACATTTATCTGGTCTTGCTGTAGACCTCTACTATATCCTATACCGGGTGTGTCTATCAAACGAACCCTTGTGTCACCCACATGAAATACGTATGCTTTTGGTTCTTTGGTTGAGGACTTCCCAGCTTCATGTACTTCATTGGGATCCGGTTTCCCAACCTGAATGTTCCTCTCTTCTCCATCTTGAGTAAACATGAAAGAGGATGGAATCAAAACAGGAAACTTGGATGAATTCATGGCTTCGTTCAGATCTTCAAAGTACAGGTAGTTCTGAAAAGAATTGACCCATGTCGACTTCCCAACTCCGGTTTCTCCTAAGATCAAGATGTTCAGTTCCTTCATTGCACGGTGTTGTGACAACTCTGTAGCAAGGATATCTTCTGGATATTTGACGAAACTCATGCCATGATTTATGTCATTACAACGGAACAATGCATCTACTGGCTTCGACTTTCCACATTTGCAGTAGAACAATCTAGTCTCAGTGCCAAACTCAACAAAATCTGTACACACTGAGCACGTCCATTTGACAGCGTCACCCGTACATTGACCCCTACATGGTACTGCACCTGGACATCTTAGTGCGACAAAGGTCCTGTTTTGGGGTTTGGTTTGGGTGTTTTGTGGGTTTCCGATTTGCACGAGACACATGTCCAGGTACTGACCTTCCTGTGCGTACATGTCGTCGTATTGAAGAATACCACTGACAAACTTATGAATGGTCGCCTTTTGCAATTGTGCGGGCCAACTTTGGTTGGATATACTATGGTTTACAACAACAAAAGCATATTCATGACTTGCACCATGTGTTGCATGCAATCGCATAAAAAAATGTTGGTTTTTGTCATAATTGTCATGGTCATTTGTATTTTTAGGCTTGTAGAGCACAAACACATTTGGTTTCATAACTGGAGAGAGCTTGTCACTTTTCCCCATGTATATGATGCCTTTGCTTTCCCATGATTTGATTGTGACTGCTTCTTGCAAAGCCTCATGGCATTGACTTAGTTTATTATCGTATTTAGGGGTTGAAAGTACATCACGATCAAATTCATCCAGGAATTTGTCAAGAGCCAATATATCCCGAGACTCTGATCGTACACACTTGACATGAGTTGTTATGTCAGCTCTAAAGCGGGATTCGTCGACAGTCACCTCCCGCAAAACGTCATCGATGGACTTAATGTAGTGGTCGGGGATGATGTCGGCATGGACGTGGATATCATGATGAAGGTCAAAGATATCTTGCTTTTTGTGTGTAATTCTTTCTGACATTTGTGCACATGTTTTCACTGTACCTTCATTGATCGCCTTGTATTGGATGTCAAGCTTCATTTGAGACCTACATATGTTAAAAACATTTTCTAGCGGCATCAAATAGAACTTTAATGGAACCCCTTTACCGTTGTTTGTTGCCTTAACTAGTTCCGGCAAATTTCGTGTCAGCTCTGCAACCCCTTCAAATGTAACTGGAAGAGGTTTATCGGGAGCTGAAACATCGACTTTGCAACAAAAGGTACAGTTTACATCATGTTCTTTATCTTTGTCTTCATCCGACATGTTTGCAGACACTTTTTCATCAATTTTACCCTTTAGTTTTGATATTTCTGCATGCAGTTTTCTTGTCACATCATCAGCGTTTTCATTATCGACGTTTTTGTACTCGCATGTCATTGTACAGACTGCACCCCAATCAATGCCGACAACAACGTGCGTTGCGTCAAGGGTTTTGTCTTTTAGTATGCCCATGTCGATCTTATCTCTGTTCTGACGAACCACGAACTCTTCATTCACAGTTCTGTGTTTGAAGATGCAGCTCATGCTTTGGGCTCTGGCGCTTTGGCTTTCTTCTTCAAGGTAAGTTCCCGACCCCGCCAATTTGACCATCCCCGCTAGCAAACTTACCTGCAGTTCTCCTTCTATTTCAAACTTGCTGAACTTTTCCTGTATGCTGCCCGTCGTGACAAGTTCTGTCGCCGAATCGCCCAGATCCAACGTGGCTACTGCGTCGTTTCCACACCCAGTGGCAAAAAGAGTATCATTCTGAAAAAGAGTAAATAAAAGAAAAATATATCATGTAATATATGTCACATTTGTTTTAGTTCAGAACTGGATGACCGATGAGTAAAAAGCTGAACTTCCCTGGTGTCTATCGATATGTCAATACGACAATATACAGTTAACTAATACGATGTTATTGGCATTATTTAAAACAATCGAAGTAACTGATATCCAGTTAATCTGGAGTGGATATTTTTCAAATTCGAGTGGCTTGAAACAAGAATGTGTTGGCCCAAATCAAATAACACGATTGGCAATTATGTTGTATTTGGTTGCCCATACAGCATGTGCAAACCAGTGGAATTGTGCATCAATATAGTGTTGTCCCAAAGCTAATCGGCTCGTCAAAAAACGTGAATTCGTGCCCAAGTGGCGAAGGCGTCGGTGTTTCAAGCCGGAGACCCGGGTCCGAGAACTGGCGGTTTTTCTACCCGTGTCATTTTATAATTTGGAAGAGCCAAGTGAGGAACATTGTTTACACAGCTGCCTTATTATGTTTTCATTTGTAATAATGTAATATTCTTTGCAATTATATACATGTTAACTGTTAACTCCTTTGGTGTCATGCTCGAATATTTTTGCGAGTAACAATACACACGAATGTCATGGTGCATTAAAATCCCTGGCACTTTAAGAGTTATAAATTAATATTTGATTGAAGTAAAAGGAAAAAAAAGCGTATAATTGTCTGGACAAAACATGAACCATATAAATAGAATGTGTAAGGAGGAGATAAAGGCGCACATCTCACGAAATTGTAAAGCGCCTAGAGATGATTATCAATTGCGATAGGCGCTATATAAATAGTGGATATTATTATTATTATTATTATTGTCAAGACTCTCCCAAAAGTGACGATAAAACCCTTGATTTTTTGGAAATGAACAATCTTTTTGAAAAAAATGTTTGGACGGCTTCACAATGATACCTTATGGAATCAGGATATGAAACTTTTGTGGTTTGTGATGAACGGATTGTGCTGTATTTGATGGCTTATTAAAAAAAACTCTGACTCACGAACAAGTGAACGCTTTTGAAAATAGCGGCACCACCCGGCGCCACGTCATACGCGGATAAAGCGGCACATGACAATACAGCCAATTACCGAGGTAAGCCAGCGCCTGCTATATTTTCTTCGACTAGATATGGTTGATTGTGTGTGTTGTAAGAAAATATGTAAATAAATGTTTGATTAATAGATATAGATCTCCAACGAGGAATCGAGTGAGTGAGGCGGGATTCCGTTCACTGATTTCTCAAATGGAGAATATAATTAGAATAATAGTTTTGAATATATACGTTTTTTATTATTGGCCTTAGCCTAATTATATTGTCATGGCGTAAATAGTCAATGCTGACTGCGTCGCCATTTAAACTTAAATTAACTAACTAACTCACCTGACAACAAGAAGTGTAATAATAATATTATTGGTTATGTCTAAAGACGAAAGGTAAACTAACTGTCTACACAGTTATAATGTATTTAGTGTTTATAAAAGGCACGTGTGTCTCCTTTGTACACTCAGCCAGTTTATAATTGGGATAAGGGTGACTATACAGAAATATCACAAGCGATATTATTTCCGATACTATATCCGCAATGAGTAATATATTTACTATTAAGAAATATGTATTTGGACAATACAACATACATATCTGGCCGGTCCAAAGTGCGCGGGGGTGCACATAAGATTTATAGATAAGAAATAGATACATAAATAGTATAATAATTGTAAATAAAATAGAATCTCATTAGGTCGAGCGCGGGTGCGTCCGGATTGATGATAATGCCCTAGAAGGCATACAATCTCTGTAAACTTGTAGTATAGATATACATATATATGTAAGTGCGCGGGGGTGCACAGATAATTTATTGTTGAGATATAGATACATACATAGTATAATAGTTGTAAATAGAGTAGACTCTCGTCAGACCGAGCGTGGGTGCGTCCGGATTGATGATAATGCCCTAAAAGGCATACAATCTCTGTAAACTTGTAGTATAGATATAAATATATATGATTAAAGTGCGCGGATGTGCAGAGATGATTTATAGACAAGATTTAGATACATACAAGTATAATAGCTGTACATAAAGTAAACTCTCATCAGGCCGAGCGCGGGTGCGTCCGTACTGATGATAATGCCTTACGTGGCATACAATTAGATTCGAAATGTATGTTTATAGATATATAGATATATTTATTTTAGACTGAGCATCTGCGTACATGTATAAATGCGTATAAGCATTACATGATATTTGTCACAGTGAAGTGCGCGGGGGGCGATTTTTTTTTCCGTACCGTTAATGCGTCGCAGAGCCTACTTTTGATTGTTCTGCGTCTTGAGAGAGACTATCACTCGCGCATGCGCAGAGCCGAAATTTCCGACTTGCATAATATCGAACATCGAGTAGGAGTTTACGCAAAAGAAACGAAAGCAAGACTGTACTGGGTATCGAACTTGGTGGCTTTAGGTTATCAGAATAGCACGCTATCCGAATGCGCCACAGTGAGTGGAATGATTTGCAGCGGGTTTTGGGGATATATAACCCTAACCTAAACCCTAACCCTAACCCTAATTTGGTGGCTATAGGTCAGATTAGTGGCTATAGGTCAGATTCAGTGGCTATAGGTCAGATTTAGTGGCCATAGGTCAGATCAATGGCCATAAGTCGGTACATTATAAAAGTCGGAAATTTTGGCTCTGCGCATGCGCGAGTGATAGTCTCTCTCAAGACGCAGAAAAAGGTAGGCTCTGTGACGCATTAACGGTACGGTAAAAAAAATCGCGGCCGCGCATACACAGATACGAATACATAAAAGATATATATATTTGAAATATATAAACACATTGATATATGTGTATATATGTGTACAATGTTAAAATAAAATAAAATATTGTCCTCAGATCGGACGCGGGTGCGTGCATTCTGTCGACAATAGGGAGGATGATATGTACAATATATTATTATAGTTATATTTTTCCAAGGAGACAGGGAGTGCGCCCTCGCTTGGCATCCTCGGACGCAACCACGTTTCCTCCATCAAGATATAGGGGTTTTTCGTGGCCTCCGCGAACTTGTGCATTGGCACTAGTCAGGTGCCAAACGCCTTGCCCATCATATATGTTCGGCCTTCGACCAATTATATAGACATGGCGTAAGTAGTCAATGCTGACTGCGTCGCCATTTAAACTTAAATTAACTAACTAACTAACTAACTCACTTGACGAATATCACTAGCGATATTATTTTCCATACTATATCCGCAATGAGTAATATATTTACCAAAAGAAATATTATTTCAGATTTTTTTTCATTTTCTGTGACGGTGTGCTATAGATGAGGGTTTAATAAACTTCGTTTGAGGTGTATGTTTGAGAAATTACACTGCCCAACACATTTTAAAAGGTGGGTTCCCGCAACCGAAATGAAACTTGCAATATTAGAAACTGTATGCGCGCGAAGCGCGCGGCAAAAAAGACATTTCCCGTCCTTTTCAAACAAAAACAAAACAGCTATTTGAAGACTAATTATTGATAAATGTTTCTTTCCACTCTTTGCCATTATATCACTCGATTTTTTCTTCCTCATTTTCGCAATTATGGGGGGGGGGGCGAAATGATATGTTCGCCCCCAATATTTTTATTGGGGGCGACCACCCCCCCCCCCCCCCCCCCCTGCTCCCCTGGACGCCCCTGATAAATGGACCATGCCGGCGTTTTAAAGAGATCGTACGTTATATTAATGTAAAATTTGTATTCGAAGTCGACGACTAACATTTTACATTTGGTATATTATTAAACTGTACGTATGTATTAACCACATCCAGTTGAGGTATATTGGTTGTCAATTGATATTACATGTATTTGTTTGGTTGTTGAGGCAAAATAGAAGGAAATATCTAAAACAGCACTTGAGTTGTACCGTGTTTACACGACGATGACTCCATTTTGTTTTTAAACAAATGCACGTCGATGTTTTAACGCTATTCTAGCCTAAAGTGATTTAATTGTGTATTGGAAGCATGATTTGAATGTCAACAACGACAGAGGTTATTTCTATCCAATTACAATAACAATTTGCATCAGTTGAAAGTATTTATTATCTATTTGTGATAGCCGCTGGTTCATGCTGTGAAGCTATTATTATTTTACTGATTAAGAGTAGAAAGAGTTAAAACTTTGCCCTTCTTGCCAAAGAGTTTCATGAATTAGGTTTGTGCGAGATACGGCAATCATAAAATAAATAAAATGTTATATCCCATTTTTGTACGGAGCTTTTATTTTACAAAATGAAACGATTTTTTTTTTTAATCTGAGAATGTAAATTGTTTATACCAGATTGTTCATTTTGTATACGATACAATAAGCCTGAGCTATAGCCGTTGTAAAAGTAAGTTCGTATACTCACGTACACTGACTTTGTAATTAGTTACCATTTCGCGCTCGCTGAACGCATAAAGCGACCTAAACAAAATCGATATGACCTAAAAGTGGCATCGTAGGGGCGCCTTATCCGGAATCGGAGCATTTGTGACCTAGGCATAACACATCTCGGTCTCGGACAGGATTGGTCTTGGTCAACTTTTGTAAATTACGCACCCCGATACAAAAATCATGCATACGGACATGATTGCACATATACGTACTCCACTGAATGCGACTTATAAAAGCGCCATGGAGATGGAATTTAGTTTTAAAAGTCGCTTAAAGTAACATTGGTATGCATCCTTACAAAAAAAACTTAATACGCACATACTTCTGTGTTATTCATTTAAGCTTATATCCACCACTCCGAATAATCACATGGCCCACTAATTACCGGATTTTTCAAACCAACAGTCATTTGCCAAAGCTTACACTTTTAGCTAATTACCTTCTATAAATATTTGCACGCGCGACAGATTTCTCGGTATAAAATATGGTTAGCTTTTCCTTATTTCTTTAGTCAAAGGGGTAGTTCAGTTTTGGTATTTTTTGGTAATTTTTAAATAATTGTTGATAATATCTCTATCCAATCATTATTTCAACAAAAGATCACATCCATAATTTTGTATGAGAATTGGATTAAACCAATGCATGTTTAGATAGCGCCCTCTCGTGTTTGAATGGCTCTTTTTGAATAATAAAAGGATTTGTCGAGCTTTCAAGCTTTCGAGCTATTAGTTCATAATGGAATTGTGCAGGTTTTGGTTACTAAAGCTCATCCTTACCACAACTGTACTACCCCTTCAATCTCTATCAGTATTAACGACTTTTTCTCGTACCTTGAAATGTTTACTTCGTAACTTCTTCTATCCAGTGCATGTGAACTGTATTGCAAACAATTCATCTCGGAATTCTGTTTGTTTTATTGATTGATTTGTATTCTTTAGTGTCAACCTGATCTCATGATAACGGTCGCTTTAGAAATAATAAATTAAATATTGTCATTGCATGTTTAAATTCATGCATGTTTAACTAATACATTTATTGACATAATATACATTTTCTAATAGTTATGAAGAAGTACAAAACAAACACCTGTTACACAGTAATGTGGTCGAAATAACACTAATGAATATAATTGAATATTTATGGGACCGTCATTGTATACAATATTTTTACGGAACGATTTCTACCTGTCTTGGCTTAAAATGATGACGAGTTTTTTTCAAATAACGACACTGAAAAAGTACATCACTGCTTTCGGGAAAATAAAAAATAATGCCAGCATTGTTGGACTATCCTGGAAAAAGTTGTATGTTTATTAATTTTAAGATTATTCCACATCTGCATGTTTTCTTCAATTAACAGTGATAAAGTGAAGATGATCTGTTATCAAGGAATGTCATGATCGGGAGGTTGTCAGAATTGTGTTTTAATTCATACGTATGTTTGTTTATTTGTGCATTTGTGTTTCTGGATTGTTTACATTAACTTTCCACATTATTTGCCATTCGTCAAGTTATGAAGAGTCATAGAATATACATGTAAGTAATATTGACGACCTCAGTTCAAAAGAAATTGAGTTAACAATAATATCTACATGTATAAGCTTCCTAGCTATCTAGGAATCCACATTTTACGACAAATTATTCACTCAGAATCAAAATATGGAAAGTTCCATTTTCATATTCCCATAAGCACGTGTACAAAGTTAGGCAAAGAAACATGTTTTCGTCAAGAGGTAAAAAGGTGGATATACGCCTTTTAGAAGAAAGCTCTTCGTTTGCCGGAAACATTGACATTATCGCCTGTCGCATTCGAACATGCTATTGAGATCAATGTCATGAATTGACGGCAGCTCGATTTTTATGTCGCGAGCCATGATGAGCGCAAAATTCGTCTCAGGATTTAGTTTCGATATGTTTCCGCGTAAATTTATTTTCGATTCTTACGTTTGACTAATTACTCATTGCGGAATACCATTCACGAGAAGGAATAGTCAACAGATTGGAAGAGCAATTACGCGGGCAAATGGGAAACCTGCACCGCCCCGCCAAGCTTAACATGAGTATATTGTATGGTCATCGCCGCTGGGTGAATATGTGGAAGGGATAATATGAAACCGTGGAGCGGCTTTTTACAATATTAACGCTGTCATAGAAAGGCTACAGCTAAACGTGAGATAATTGGATACAACCCGATCAATGAGATAATTATGACTGTAAGGCTGCAAGGGCACCCCATGAATATGTCAATCATACAGGTATACGCATCAACGGCAGATGCATTAGAGGATGCATTCACTGAGTTCTACGAGAAAGTACAACATGTGGTAGATATTATACCTAGGACAAATTATCTCATCATGTTGGGTGATTGGAACGCAACAATTTGGAAAACTAGGGCGAAATCTGAGTGCATTGGGAAATGGTCTTGGCAGCAGAAATGAGAGAGGAGATAGACTGGAAGATTTCTGTGACAAACAGTTTAATCATTGGGATTACATGGTTTGCGCACCACCCAAGGAGACTGTGGACATGGATGAGTCCATGTGATAGAGCGATAAACCAGATAGACTACATCATGGTTAAACAGAGGTGGGGGACATCACTCCAGAATGTCAAGACAAGACCAAGCGCTGTTTGCAACAGTCACCGTCAGCGGCTTGTGGCTAAACTCACACTAAGGCTGAGGGCCAAGAAAAGTGGTACAGCTCCTACAAGGTACGATGTTGATCGTATTCATGCTCAACTTCCAGTGGAAGTCAAGAATAAGTTTGAGATGTTGCTGAGAATGGATGAAGCGGAACAATCACCACATAAGTTGTGGGGAGACATGAAAGAAACAGTTGAGAATGCAGCAAAGAATCACATCGCAAAGAAAAGGAAGCAGAAACAACCATGGATCTCAAATCAGACTTTTGAGCTATCAGACGAGAGGAAGAGAGCAAAAACAAAGCACAATAGAGGGGAATGGACGAGACTCAATAAAGTCACAAGGTCACAAGTAGTGTTAATGAGGACAAAAGGAACTACATAAAGGGAAAGTGTGAAGACCTAGAACGTCACAAGAACAACTCCGAGGTAGCGTTTGATATTGTGAAATAAATCACACAGAAAAGGCCCCCAATACTGGATGTGATTAATGACGAAAATGGCAAAACACTGTAAGGACATAAAGAACAGACTGATGCAGCGGCACATGAAAATGAAGATGACACACGATGGGAGGAAAGAGATGAAATGGAGCCCCCTCCACTGAGATCAGAAGTGGAGATATCAATGAAACAACTGCTTGATGGCAAGTCTCCTGGTTGTGATAGCTTGACTTTTGAGATGTGGAAGGCTACCGATGAAGAAAGGATCGATTTGATGTGGCGTCCTTGCTGCAATATTTGGAAGGAGAAGGAGTGGCCTAATGTAGAGCTGTATTCATACCATTACCAAAGAAGGGGGATCTGAAAGAATGTTCAACTCATCTAACCATAAGCTTGATTTGTCCTGCAAGTAAAGTACTTCTAAAGATCATTAGCAAGAGAATACAAGTCAAGCTGAAAGAAGAGATCTCAGAAGAGCAGGCAGGGTTCCGTGAAGGCAGGGGGACTAGAGGTCAGATTTTGAACATTAGAAATGTAATCGAGAAATGCAGAGAACTCAAATACCCTCTCTTAACATGCTATAATATAGCACATATTATGTGCTTCACATATTACAGTAAGGCATTCGACTGTGTAAGCCACCCTCAACTGTGGGATAGAATGACAAAGATGGGATTACCAAGTCACATAGTAGGACTGATCAATTATCTTTATCAGGACCAAGAATCTACAGTGAGAACCAGTAGTGGGGATACTGAGTGGTTTGAAATAGACAGAGGTTTACGTCAGGGCTGTTTACTCCAAACCTTTTTAATACATATTCTGAGGATATTATGAGATGAGAGAGGCACTGGAATATTTCAATGGAGGAGCGAAATTTGGAGGTACAAAGATCACAAACCTAAGGTATGCGGATTACACTACTCTGGTTTGCAGCAGCAGAGAGGAGCTCATTGACATATTGAACTGTATTAAAAAAGGCAAGTGAGGAGAAAGACCATATTTTGAACACTAAAAATGCCAAAATAATGGTTGTCGACAATAACAGCAAAAACAATGATTCCCCAAAGATGGAAAGAAGAATGAAGTAGTCAGTCAGTTTTGATATTTGGGTTCCACAATCAATAACAAAGGAGGGAGCACCACAGAGGTAAGGACAATACTGGCAATAGCAAGATCAACCGTGCAGAGCATGTCTCATATCTGGGAAAGCGGAGGCCTGTCACTCGATCTGAAGCTTCGACTTCTTCAACTGCATTCTCCATTGCTACCTATGGATGCGAATCTTGGGCCATGACAAAGAACGACAGAAAAAGAGCTTTTGTGATGTGGTGCTACATAAAGCTTTTACAGGTGTCTTGGCAAGATAGGAAGACAAATGTATGGATTCTGAGCAAGATTGGTACAGACTTAACTATTAGAAGGGGAATTATGGAACGAACACCAAAATACTTTGGGCACACCATAAGGAGTACTGGGGGAATTGAGAAAAGAATACTGCAAGGTGCAATTGAAGGAAAACGTGGCAGAGTTCGTCCACCGACATCTTGTGGACTAAACATCTAAAGATACCAAGAGAGTATCCGGGGAAGGAATGAAGGGTGCAATACACTTAGCAGAAGACAGAGTTGCATGGCGTGCTCTCGTGAAGACCACAGCAGCGCTTAACAGCGCCACCTGAACTTGATGATGATGATAAACGCTATACAGGCCTACACAAAAGCTTTGCTAATAGGCCGATGAATAGCAGTAAATTGCACATGCGTTGTATTGTTTGTTGATCGATCATAAAACGCGAAAATTGAGTGCGAACGGTTAGACCGTTCGCTTGCTCTTTGAGGATGTTTTTTTGGTAATTGATGCGAACCTTTCAGAGCGATGTTCTCCGTTGTTTGACAATTTATTGCCTACTTGAAAAAGATACACAGCATTTTAAAGCTGAGATCGTAGATAATTCAAAACATTACAAATCTCAACTTTGATATCTGCGACGAAAGATACAAAGTGATAAAAGAGGTGATATTTAAATTAGTATGCACAACCTTATTTTGGAGTTGAATGGTAATTCATATCATTACTCATTTTAATTATGCCACTTTTGAATATTAAAGTTAGTTAAAGTCCTTCCCGTACCAATTTTGGCACATAAGGCGGCGCCTATCTCCGATTCATTAGCCCTAGGCCACACGTCTACTACTAATAATAATAATAATAATATAAAACATTTTTATATAGCGCATAACACATAAGCAAAATTGCATGTCTCTATGCGCTTTACAGAACAGAATACAAAAGGAATGGAATTGTGCACTGGGTTCATAATTATAACATTTTACGACATGTACGAAGTGTTAAATAAATGTGTTTTCAAGCTCGTTCTAAACCTTTCATATGTATCTATGTTGTTCTAATGTGTTCAGACAAGTTATTCCATAATACAGGGGCCGCATATGAAAATGATCTTTCCCCGTATGATCTTGTCATTGTATGAGGGACACAAAATGAAGACTTTTTGCTCGAGCGTAAGGTTCTTTCTGGCTTATACTGTGTTAACAATTCAACGAGATATGATGGACCAAATTGATGAAAACATTGATAAGCAAATAAAAGTACCTTAAAATGAATACGGGACTGAATGGGTAACCAATGCAAGTTCCTTAAGACTAAAGAAATTGAGTCATGTTTCTTTGTTCGTGTTACGAGTCGCGCTGCTGAATTTTGAATGAGTTGTAAACGTTGAATCTGTTGAGCCGGAAGGCCAAAAAGCAAACTATTACAAAAGTCAAAATGGCACATAACAAAAGCATGAATTAGGCGTTCAGTGGTTGTTCTATCCCAAAAATCACGTATTTTACCTATTTTGTACAACCCAAATGATGCAGAGCGACATTTTTGTGACACAAACTTTTCAAAAGTGAATTTATCATCAAAAGTGACTCCTAAATTTCTACATATTTGTACTGAAGGAACAAGAGTGCCATCTAAGTTCAGTGTCGATATTGGGTTAGTTAATCTGTGGCGAGAGGTACCATGAAGAAATTCAGCCTTGATATTATTGAGTTTCAGACCATTCATCTGAGACCACTCCTTGACTGATCGCACACAATTAGATATTTCTGTAGTGACATCAACAACATCATTTCTCTTGAATGCAATATATAATTGCGTATCATCCGCATAGAACATCTTATGAATAGTATGAATGTCAATTATACTTTCTAGAGGAGATGTATACAGAGTGAATACAAATTGGGCCTAGTACGGACCCCTGAGGGACCCCTTGAGAAATAGTATGTCTGGATGACCGCTCGTTTCCAATCACTACTGCGTGAGTGCGCCTGGATAAATATCCACATAAGTGCTTGCCCATGTATTCCAAATCGTTGAGCGAAAGATACAGAAGGTGGCCAGTCCTCTGGTAACTCGTGTGATTAACTTTCCCTTTTTCCATTCTATAAATGCCGAGCGCCTGGCTAGAAGGCAGAAGGTAACATTTTTAAAGTCTTTGGTATGACCCGGTCTGGGTTCGAACCCGGGACCTCCCGTGCATGAGGTGGACACTCTAACCGCTCAGCCACCATGCTCGGTACTTTTTGAATATTATGATACAGTGTATTTACAACTGCTTCAATAATCATACTCCAGAAAATGATGACCCTGGATGTGTATATGCCATGATTTAGAGACTGACACACACATACATCGTACATCGCATTGGTTTAACCAATATACGCATCTACTCGGGTTCGGTTTTCAGAATGTATCTTTCTTTATAGAGACATGTATTAGTTAAGTGTTTGGATTTTAAAATCAGTTTCTATAGAAGAACTTAAACTGTGTAAAAAGTCAGTACAATTAGTTAGTGAATACCATTTTGCATTTTCGCTCATTACTTGGTCACATGACAGTTATTCATCATGTTATTGTTCGCATACTACACTCAATGAAAATATCACATCACAGAAATACACAATTCATTTACCATTTTCAGTTTTTGCGAATGTCAACGAAAGTTACTAGATCTTTATGATGAATAGACAATACATTTAGTATGATTAGCTAACATGACATACTCATTGTCTTTAAGTGGCCTCACCATCAAAAGGGTGCTAAATTTTACTAGTAGAATAAAAACAAAAGAGAGTCAAATTACTGTTTTTGTTTGGTTGTGTCTACAAATGCAGTGAAAACTAATCGTTAATCAACTTCTCTTGTATCGCAACGTGTCTTACCAGAAATCTCTCTGTCCTGATGTCATAGAGTGCACCTAACGTTGCTACTCGGCCCAGGGCCGCTCTCGACACAGACCTAGTTAATATATACAAGCATAGTATAATGTAATTAATAATTTTGTTAGAACAATTTCGTATGATTTGTTTTGTTCTGTATTTATACAAAGATTATTAAGTGTCAATATTACATGTATTTAAATGATTTAATTTCAATTCAACTTGACCACTCTAGAGAAACGTACGTCAATATATTGACTGTAACACCATTATACAGGATTATGTATTGTGTTAACCTTATTACTTTCACAGACATTGAAAGTGGTGTAAATAAAGTACATATGTTAGCAAGGTACTATTTGGTTAAGCGAGGGGCCAGGTTTACCTTGGGTCCGCATCAGTAATGGATGGGGCACTCACATTATAAGAGCCTTCATGCCCCACGACCGTCCCATTGTACCGTTCATTCTCCACGCCCTGGATAAACCGCACACATTTTACTTTGCGTGTGATTTGGTCAACAGCGTCCTTATCGGCATTCTTCCCCAGCGTGTCGGTGAGTGATGCAATAAGCTGTTCTGCACTTTTCAAAAGTTCTTTATCATCCTCAAAGAGGATTTCCATTTGTCCAGCCGCCTCGTCCAGGCGTCGCATGGCATTTCGGGTATCTACGCTGTAAGTTTTCTATCTTCGTTTGAGTGATTCCAAGCTAAGTAGGCTGGACACCTACTTACCTGCACACGCTTTCCTCTGTGATGTCATCAAGCAACTCGCGTCGCCTGCTTTCGATTGGCTTTTGATGTTTCTCTGTATCCTCCCGACATTTTTGAAGACGTTCTTCTCTCGTTGCATTGATTATCCTGATCTGATCATCTGCATCTTGTTTATTTTGCCCGCTTTTTCGCAATTTATTTCGTTTATTTCTTCAAGTTCTTCATCGATGATTGCTAGAATTTCTTTCTGAATTCCATCCAAATGATTACTAGACTCTTCGCGGGATGTACGTATCTCAGTGTCATATTGCTGCCAGACGCGTCTTTTGTTTATCACGTCGTTCTTAGAGCTTTGCATTTCATCACGACATTTGGCAGCTGGAAGGAAAAAATACTTTCATATTATTGTAAAGTACACAGTGCATGTATTAATTAACACAAGGATACAAATGCAGATTATGATTTGAGAACAAAGTACAATTAATACAAAAAAGATTCTTCGGGGCAAAGCCATGCAAGCCTCCCCCCTCCCCGCGACGCCCAATGTATGTCGTATCGTACACCGATCCACCATATGATAGAATCTAAAATAATCCCAAGTACAAGCAGTTCTGTCAACTGCATAACGTACGCATACTAATATTTATGATTTACTAGTGTGATGTTGCAAGTACTCTACGCTTAGGAATTAAACAATTCAACTTACCAACCGTTTTGATCATCGTTTCGGCCAATCCACCTAATTCTGCTTCCCTGAGTTTATCCCCGAGAAGGAGCCACAAGTCGAGCCGGTCACTTTGTTGGGACGCTTTCCAACGGTGAAATACCGCCATGAAAGCGTCATTGTAACGATGACTCTTCTGTTCTAGAATCTTCTCTAGTTGAGGGTGTGGTATTCCCAAAAAAGTGCCTAGTGTAATGTAGTCATCTGGAGCAAGCAGCTTCGCAAGTTTGATGAGATGCCTGCTATCCATGTTGCTACAAAGTGAATTACAACATACAACAAAGAAGACAATGCGAAGACAAATTATGGAAAAAGATCCCTCACCTATCGAGGCGCCAAGATTTGGAATGAATTGAATTATCCTAAACCCACTATTGTATCAATTGAAACCTTTAAGCGGCACATCAATAGTAACCCCATTATCCTGTCCATTCTCAGTAGACAAACTTGACATCCTTTATTTAGCCTTTCACCTGACCCCGGTTTTCCCCTCCTTTTCTTCTTTGTCTCTTTTTTATGTTTTTTGTTTTTTTGTTGCTAGGAACTATACTTTCCTCTTTTTGTTGTAATGTAGATGTTCCATCCATAGTTGTAATTGCTTTGTTGTATCATTAGGTTGTAGATAGTATACATTTAGTGTATTTTATATTGTATAAATGATTTATGTTTGCATTCGCTTGTCTATTTTTATATGAGTATGTATTGATTAGTACAATTGTATATTTTTATGTTGGCTTGGACCCCTTTGAGAAACAGCTTGTAGCTGACAAGGGCAATCCATCCCATGAGTGGAAAATAAATAAATAAATAAATAAATAAACATAAGAAATTATACAAACAATAAAAAACATAAGGAAGAACCTGGGTCTTCAAAAATTGTTTGTCGTATTATTATTCCAAATGCTCTAAAGAATATATGTAGTGAAAACCAGAGTTTAATTATGAAGAACATATGATTTATGGGTAAAAAAATCTTATTTGCATAAATTACCATAAATATGCAAATTGCGTGCCTGCAATTTTCCACGGCGATCGGCCGCTCTGCGGCAGAGATTTTAAGGGGGGGGGGGGGATAATGCCCCCCCCCCCCCCCCGGCCGTAGGAAGACCTCAAATAGCCCGGCCTTTTTAGGGTTAAAAGCACCTGTTTGCTATATTACTAAACTGTTGTTATGATTCACTTGTACCATTCAATTAGGGTAGAAAATACAATTTACATTTATCTAGCTCCTACAACTAAGTTTGGTATTAACTTGGGAATGAACTACGAACATGTTTTACCCCAAATCCCTGAATGTGTCTATTTTTTAGACTATAGCCACGTTCTCTCACCATATATACATGCGACACATGCCATAACACCCCATTATTACACAAAGGAAACGATTAGTGTATTATTAGATGTACCCGAATAGTTTACAGCAAAATACAATAAAAACTTACAGTTGTATTAATGCAATATAGTCACCATATCCGATCCAGAGAAGTGCTCAAGTAGGACGAAGGGGCATGTTAGCAACTAGCCTAATATACTCGTGTACATGGTATACGAGGTACAAACAGATCACTAGGCATATTAGCTCTGCCTTTATACAACGGGATATCGTACATTAGGGTACAATGGGCACAATCGTCCCTGCTTGTTTCATTCTTGAGAGCTGTTTACCCTGTGTGTGGCACAAGGAATACAGTGGACAATAATCCCATTAACATTTGTACCAAGATTTTCATCATTGAAATCTATCATCTTTACCCACTCCTCCATCTCGAATTACAGCCCCTCCCCCATGAATGCAGACTCTGGGTACACCATGCAATACTGCTTGTATAGTCATTTCTGATTGACTACTCGATAACTCATACGTTGTCAGAGACGGAGATGTCACTAGATAACGCAAACACTATACACAGTTATTCAGTACGAATTTACCACTAGCATTTATACTCATAGTACAGGCGATGTCATAATTGTGCACTTTGCATGTGATATATAATCACAACAGTGAATCCGTTCTCTCCAGTGTAATATGGGTTAAAACACTAATTATTAACTAGCTCTATCTCTACAAGTGTTTGGCAAATTTGAAAAGTAAGCTTGATCAAATAATACGCATCCTTTGACTGATATATGAGACCTGCACCTAGTTAATGAATTACCTATTATTTGCAGATATTGATACAAATAATTTGTTTTGACAAAGTGATATTGACTTCAATTGTTAAATGAAACCTGCTCTTTCACGAAATTGATGAAATGAATCCACCATATGTGTTTGTTGCTAGTTTGTATTTCTTCATTAAGATCTTTTTCATGATGACACCATATCAATTATATAGATATTATTAAGGGGTAGTACAGTTTTCGTAAAGTTGAGCTTTAGTAACCTAAACCTGCACAATAACATAACTAACTAATAGGTATAACTCCACCATGCTCGAAAGGTATAGACAGCTACAAACGACTAGGTAAAAAGCACCTATTACACAGAAGGCACACGGTAACATACTGAAGGGATGACAATATTGCCCAATTGATTCTGATCGGATATTATGTCTTGATATTTCAGCCGTTTCTGAACCGATTTGGATCAAATAAAGTTTGTTATGTCATTAAAATTGTATGCTCCTTCAAATTTTACACTCAGTTTTTCATTATCTCACAAACAAATTATTTCGTGCAGCGCCCACTATACCAAAACTGAACAACCCCTTTAAATGAAAGTACAATTATTATTACATAATATATAACCCACTTGACATCCATTGTATCTTTCTACTACCCTCTTGATCACCTCCTTTGTTCCATATCCTGTTCTTTCATTGCTCATCTCATAGCTTGCCAGCAACCACTTGACTCATTCTCCCATCCTCAGTAGCCCTCATCAGCATCTGTTCATTTCTCTTGTTCCTGTCTACTCTAGCCTGCTACTGCATGTACACCTCCTCCGTTGTATCCACCCATTCTTTTGTTCTTGTTCACTCCAGCTTGTTGCTGGTCCACTTTCCCCCTACCTGTTTATATTTATAACTCTATGTTGAGTATAGTTGTTGTCATTATTCTGCCAGATTGCTGCCAGATTCGACAGCTCGCGGCTCGATTGATTTACATTTTACTACACTTGCCTTTATTGTGGACAAGCAGTTTTCAGCAGTTTTTTACATTTATAATATATAACCATTAAATACATTACAACTAAATAAGGACAGGTGATGGGTGAAGAGTGCTACATAGCCCTAACTCAAGTTATATCAAAGTAAACCAAACAAAAAACGATATAATGTTTGTAATACATGCATATTATATTTCTAACCGAACTTGTTCCTATTCCATTCATGTATACTGTAATAATCCCTTGCAAACCTCCCTTTCTTGAAGGAGCTCGCCTGTTTTGTAAACATTTATTATTATATCAAGTATTTAAATGACTAGATACATTGTCACTCCATGAGTTTCCTCTTACACCAGTCAACATAATATAGTTTGTATAATTATAATGTATTTACATAAGAGCCATGCGTCACTCACGTCCGCATCCAGCGGGCCGAGAAACTACAGCGCCGCCAGCGTCGGCAGCACACATAACGCGTCGCCGATAGCACACAACACCGATAGCACATCACCTACGTCCGCAACCCCAAGCCTTAAGCTCTACTCCTGACGACGGATAGTCAACCTATTCGAAACGTCGAGCCCCTCCTACCATCCACCCTCTCCTCGCAAAACCAACAGTCCTTTCCAGGACTATCCCAACAGTCCTTTCTAGTACTCTCCTAGAAGGAATACCAACAGTCCTTTTCAGGACTATCCAAACAGTTCTTTCTAGGACTACCAACAGTCCCTTCCAGGACTACCAGCAGTTCTTTTTAGGACTCTCCAGAAAGAATACCAACAGTCCCTTTCAGGACTACACAAACAGTCCTTTTCAGGACTACACCAACAGTCCTTTCTAGGACTACCATTAGTCCTTTCTAGGACTACCATAGTCCTTTTTAGGACTCACCAATCCTCCCCTCCCACATGGTGCAACCGCAAACCACACGTATCAATTATATTGTAGTTGACTAAAGTTCATTTGGTTTCCAATATTTCCATAATTTAATCACACATGGAAAATGAACAAAACATCAAAATATGTTTATATTTTTTTCTTATATAACACAAACATAGATTAGACAATAATATAATTACAAACTGGTGCAATTTATCATTACAATAAATGCTTCCATGCAAAAGTTCATTTTAAATATTGTAGTCTTGTAATAATTGTAAATAATCTAGGGTTGAACAAGTATTTTGCAGGTTCTAAAGCATCATTATTTAGAAATATTAATATCCGTTTGGTTTAAACTAAATGATACTAATATTCATTTAATAAATATATTATCATCATCATCATCAAGCTCTTCACGAGAGCACGCCATGCAAATCTGTCTTCTACCAAGTGTGTTGCACCCTTCATCCCTTCTCCGGACACTCTCTTGATATCGTCAGTCCAAGAGGTCGGTGAACGACCTCTGCCACGTTTTCCTTCAATTGCTCGTTGCAGTATATTGTTCTCAATTCCTTCAGTTCTCCTAACGATGTGCCCAACGTACTTTAGTCTTCGTTCCATAATTCCCCTTCTGATAGTTAAGTCTGTACCAATCTTGTTCAGAATCCAAGCATTTGTCTTCCTATCTTGCCAAGACACCCGTAAAAGCCTTCTATAGCACCACATCTCAAAAGCGTCAACTCTTGTTCTGTCTTTCTTTGTCATGGCCCAATACTCGCATCCGTAGGTAGCAATGGAGATTGCAGTTGCACGAAGAAGTCGAACCTTCAGATCGAGTGACAGGCCTAGGCTCATTCAGATATGCGACATGCTCTGCACTGTTGATCTTGCTATTGCCAGTCTTCTCCTTATCTCTGTGGTGCTTATAATATAACATTTTTAATGAATCAATCCTTCCAAAAAAGTGTTTTATATTCATGTATTACCAATCATCTATACTTACTATTTCCAATGGACTGGTAATAAGGAATTAATTTCATCAATTATACATGTGGAATTACTTTAGTTTATAACTCTGATCAAAAGGTCATGTAATGGTCACAATCGTTGTCTATAACATTCTTCATTTGGAAAATGTTTACATAACACAAACAAATGTTGATCAAAAATTGTTTTCCATCAATGCAAACATTACTTAATGTACTTCCAGAATGGACTGTTTTGTTTTAAGCCATTCCAAATATTAAGACATTTTAAAACGTTTGAGGTGCTATACTTATTTTATTAATTTAACCTAAGTTATCGAATATTGTAAATACACAAACATACCAGCTTCCCAGCACATGGTGGGAAAATTATATTCAAAATATATTCTCCCCACGCACACACACACACACACACACACACACACACACACACACACACACATACACACACACGCGCGCGCACACAACCACCCACCCACACAACTACCCATTTGCTCACGTACGTTTACATGCGTAATGTTCACACACGCAGAAAGATACCCAAACACAGACATATTACATATATACATGCACATTTTAATCTCCAGAGCTATTTGGATATCCTGACCCATGGTCAGATGGTACGCCATGCGGACGACACAATTTGTTGTTGTATTATGTTTGCTATGCAGCTATCTACAAAAAAAACATACATTAAATATGCACAAGGCATTTTTGGTATCGGGTTACATAATTAGTGTTCCTTTATAGTGTACCTGAATATTACAAACTAAGACACGATGTTTGTAGACATAATTATAAAGGGGAATTACATTTTACAATAATTATACTAATCATTAGTATGATATGAATGGTGTACCATCTTGGAACATTATGTTGTGTTATTTCATAATTGTGAAGCTTCATCTTTGTTACAAAGGAGAAGGGTCATTTATGGCGCTCGGCAGTGTTTAACATCACCATCGATTAAATACTCGTTTGAAACAAAATATCCACTAATTCCTTCGCATGGTGTATACACCTCGTGTGTACCATGTGATTTTGATTGCAGCCACTTATCATAATGTGGCCTTAGTGTGACCGCAAAGTGATATACCCTATGTCCACATAGTGCAAACTAATAGTTTGTTCAGACTCTCAATCGCAGATTGTGGCAATTGTCGACACTGTAATTGGACCAATATAAAATGGTATACACCATGTGTTATCACGGACGCCACACTTAGGTTGTACCGGTAGGGATAACTCAGGTATTTGCCCCCCAAAACGGAAAGGGGCACATCCCAAAATTAAATAATAACATTATTTATCCAATGAAAAACGATACCA
Source organism: Echinarachnius parma (assembly GCA_037951105.1). NCBI lineage: Eukaryota > Metazoa > Echinodermata > Echinoidea > Clypeasteroida > Echinarachniidae > Echinarachnius > Echinarachnius parma. Next base: position 34,453 of record JBAMJV010013181.1, read on the forward strand.
TGCAAGAACAGTTGTTATGGTCGTGTAGATTTTGTTTTAGGGCGCTCTGCGTGACGCCATGTCATGTTCCAATTTTGTGTCAATTTTTAGCAAGTCAGTGCATGATAACCCAGGTAGCAAGCCAACGTTGGACCAACGTTGGAATCTCGAAACTCGTTGGAAGTTGGAAACTAACGTTGGTCCAACGTTGGATTAACGTTGGATTCTCGCAACTCCTTGGAAGTTGAAATCTGGTTGGATACCAACGTTGGTCCAACGTTGGATTAACGTTGGATTCTCGCAACTCCTTGGAAGTTGAAATCTGGTTGGATACCAACGTTGGTCCAACGTTGGAAATTTGCCAACTCGTTGGACGTTGGACAGACTTATTGGACCAACGTTGATCCAAGGTTGGTATTTTGTTTTCGCCAACGTTGGAGCAGCGTTGGTTGGGCGTACACAAGCAACGTTGGTCCAACGTTGCCGGACAACGTTGGACCAACGTTGCCAAAAAAATTGGACAACGTTGGTCCAACGATGGACCAACGTTGGCTTGCTACCTGGGTATCAAAAAAAAAAAATGAAAAAAGAATTTTTAAATGATATTTCTATTTTAAATAATCCAATTTGTAATGATAACAAAAGGAAGAAAAAAAAGAGATTGAGAGAGGGTTGAACAATTAAGTTCAATAAATCTGTAGAAAAAAAAAAATGAATGAAACAAAAGAAAACAAAGATGTAGAGAAAACAAGCTTTTATAATTACATGATACTTATAATTTATCAAGTGATATTGATAACAACATTTGTTTATAAAAGAAGAAAAAAAAACCTTTCCTGGACCAGGATTTGAACCCGGAATATCATGGTCTGCCGTCGACCTCTGTCTAGTACCAGAGCTAATTCACTGAATGTACAAAAGATTACAATGCATCTATGAAGATCGCATGTACATGTACCTGATTCAGGCGTTTCGACTTTGTTCTCAAAAACGCGGAGGAAAGATGACGTCATCTTTTGTTCAGAAAATTAAAAATAAACAATAATTAAGTCCTTATAATGTGTAGTTTTATACTGGATTTGGCACTAAAGTAATGCTATCTTCCATAATAAGCCCAAAGTTTGGATAAATCGGGTAAATAATATCTTTTGTTGAATATAAAGTACAAAACAATCCTTTTAGCAATCCTTTAGACAAGACAAATGAAACTTAGCTCTCGTGGTGTGTATAAATCAAGATTATTCTAACGTAGATAGCAATCTTACACATTCAGACACGGAGCGCGGCATGTGACTGTGTGGGGAACTGACTACAGTATACAATGCAATGATAATGAGAACAAAATGATGATTGATGGCCTTAGATATATGGTCGATTCCAACGAAAAGTGTACACGGCATGTTCAGACCCATTTGATTTTTTTGAAAGGTCCTACAATCTCGATTTATCTTGATTTTGAGCAGATGCATCTTGGCGAGACCTTTCGCGCCATACAGAATTTGTGACCATTGCATTTATATTTTTTTCTACAGGAACAAAAAACATGCTATTTTTGACCACTTTTGAAAAAAATCTCTTAACGTTTTTTTGAGCGGTTAAAATCTTAGAATGAAGACTTGATACGAATTGGTTTATTTTTACATGGGAAGTTGTTGCATATGTCAGAACTCATTATATGAGTTTTTGTAAGTAACTGGCAATCATGTGATTTTTGGTGATTTTTTACCTAGTGGTAAATTTTAAGCGTTGCCTACGAATACATTTTTTAGCACTCATAACCTTATTGAAAAATGTATCACACGATTACAAATGTGTGCTCAACTTAAACCCTCATGTGTCTATTATTGAAATGCATTATTAAAAATCCTAGTGTTTTTATTGTATAGCCGTCAGAAACGTCAAAAGCTGAAAAGGCCCGTTTGGTAAAAAAAATGCCATTACCTACGTATACACTTCATCATGTCGTAGCTTCAACATGTATGTAGATTAGTGAGAGATAACTTAGTAATAGATGGAATTTAGCATAACGCTAATATGTGCAAGGATTTATCGTTTTCAAATAATGATTTTAGGAGATATTCAACAAAATGTGTTGCATTCGTAAGTAATTTTTAACAAATTAAACGTTACTTACGAATACAAACATGACATAGGAAGTTTGATTCCTGCACTGACATTATTTCAAATGGCAATATCACGTAGATATTTTGGCTATTTGAAGACAATGAGCGTGTTATTGTATGAAACAAATTTCATTTTCATGCGTTATAATGTTCATATTTTTGGGGCATTTAGATTACGAGCACACCAGGTTAAAAAAGTTACTTTTTTGCCTCATTTAACATTAAACAATTTTCTCCTCCTCGTTTAACAAGCGTTATCATCATATTAATACATGTATTTATGTGTATGATTCGAAGGCATCCTTTGGGAATAGATTAGAATCAAAATAACGATAGTCAATGCTTTAATAAGAGCATTAATGTGGCATTTTATCATGGGGACACTCTGTATTCGTAGGTAAAATGTACTCGTAGGTAACAATACAAAAGTAAACTTTCGGATATTAAAGCCCATTTGGATGTCACAATCAACCTAATATTAGTGTGCGCTTTCTAAATCCGACCAGATGCTTTCATCATCTAGAGTTTCGACTAAAAATATGATTATTTTTTTTTACAAAGTTCCGAATACACAAAAATAACGATGTCATCATTGATTTTTAAATCGGTTAATACAAAAAAAGTGTTTAAAAACCACATGCATCTGATGGCCCACTATCTGCATCAAGATGATCAACCCATTTGATCCAAAAGCAATTGCGGTTGTTTGAATTGCATTTTGGTATTTTTGTCTATGAAATTTTCCTTGTAAAACATATATCATGGAGTCTGTGTACATGGTATCTACGTTGACGTATGCACTATGACTTTTGGCAAACAGTTGTATATAAACCACATGATAAGCCGACGTAATCGATTATTTTCATTTGTATCCCAATCACACGAGAAATTGAATCAGATATGGCTCTTTATAAAGTAGGTAGAATACCGAAGAACACACCATTTGATGTCTTAATATACTATATAAAGATGGTTAGAATGAAAATGACACTTCATGTAATACATTGGCTCGATTGTATTAAATTATTTATCTCACAATACACCCTTACACCCTCCGAAAATTTGAATAGAAAAACAATCAATATGTTTCGCTTCTCCGTATCCCAATCGTTCTCCCATTACCTCAGATATATACTTTTTGTATCTTGGGTAGATAGAAAATTCGATTATTTTTGTAATATCGCAATTGTGTTTTAGTTAGTATATCTATAAGATGATACAACGTATTACATTGTCTTTATTCAATATTTATATCACATATAACAAGAGCATGTACACTGAAATATTGATACGGTTAAACAGGTTATGATTGCTATAAATATTTGTTTAACGGCTATTTTTGTTGTTAAAAAGTAAAATAACGTAATTGAAAACAATGATGATGCCGTGTTGTGATGTTTTTATATGCTGCCGTTTGATTGTATTAATATTATTGCAGCCTTCATAATGTACACAGAAATCTCCAAGAATAACTTCGTTTATAATATTCTTGATAAATGTAGCATATAATAAGATTAACCTTATTATGTTAGCACTTTACAATAATATACTGTAAGTCTGTAAGACACAAAACTGGAAACAATACGAGTTAGTCTTAGAAATATTCCAATTAAATTGGAGGGTTCGAATCAAACTAAGTAAGCTGTTGGGATATGCAGGATTGGCCTATATGTTTCATTAATATTCAACCCTTTAAGAACATGATAAGAGCGCTGTATGAACTGTTTTACAGGAATCGCAAATGATCCTTTATTGCATTTATATAACAGATAATATATTACCACTCATCGTTTGAGCAATCGTCTCAAATGTATGTTTTTCATCCATACAGCTTATCATATTCCCTGTTTTATGTGCACTCTAATGTACACCTTACACAGTGATTCACCCAAATATCATAACAAATATATGCCCTCTCTTTCTCAAATTCGTGTTTTTATATTAGCTATTTCAGGAACAGTATATATTTACAGACCATAGGTATACAAGTTGTTTTTCGTACAGTCCAAATACAGTAATTAACTTTGCCTACTACAGGTATCTTGAAATATATGAACAAAATAATGTTACCTACGAAAACACTATACTATTCGTTTCTGTATTACCCAAATGTATCGTATCCCTAGAAATTCCAGATTAAACATTTTCTTACATAATGTTTGCAATATCAATGATGTGGATATATCGATCAACATTAGGAATTCATATAGTCAGGTTTAAATGTTCAAATGTTCACATTGAATATATATTTTGTTTTGAGGACACCACTTATAGTGTCAGTGTAAATTTTTAAGAAGTATGTTTACACCCAATTGATTGTAAGCACAATTTGTATGATCGTATCTCACTTAGAACTGACAAGGGACCCCCATATTTCGTGACAGTCACTGTGAATAAAAGGTTTTTGTTATCTACGTATAAAGTAAATTACATGTTGCCTACGAATACTTATTTTTCACGTACATTGTACATGTGTCATATTTTTGCGCACAAACCTAAATTTGATATGTTTGGAAAGGGTATTTCCCACTCTTTAAAATAGTGGAAAATAATTCTGATTCACATATTATTAAGACAATTATGAAAAGTGATACAACCTCATGTTTTTAAGACAGGAAAATCTCAACACACTAATAAAACATTTGAACTTGAACATTTATAACAGAGTGATGTTTAAAACACAATATGTTAATGTATTCCATGATTAGCATCAGTGCTGTAGTCGAGTCCACCCCGTCCGAGTCCGAGTCCGAGTCCGAGTCCCTGGAGTCCGAGTCGAGTCCGAGTCCGAGTCCGAGTCCGAGTCCGAGTCCCAATGGGAAAATCTTAAATTGCAATTCTTTTTATGTCACATGATCAGTTCCATTATGATAAATGCCTTACAGTGAACTCTCTATAACATAAATAGTTGTCTGGTTCATTGTAAACTTCCATTTGTCAGATATATTTTAATTATTCTTACTACAACAGTTATCTTCATAATAGACACCATCAAAGAAATGACAAAGAGTTATCTGCAGAAATGATTTTGGGCAATGTCAAAGGTTATTATTACAGAGTATGAGACAAATTCAATTATTGATGTCTATGCAGGATAAAAAGTTCATAGAAAGTGTGACAGACGGGACAAGAATTTAGTTGATCTTTGTCACCCTTAAATTTCCCAAAAATACAGTGGATAAGGAACTGCTTCATATCTTCTCCTAAGGTTCACTGTCAAATGGATTAATGGGATATAACTTTATGTGCAAACAGTCAAGTTGCTGAAAAGTAATCATTGTTGAAGTTAAGCATGAATTTCAGCAATTTTCTAATCCTTTTAAGATCACAATTTTTAGGAAAAAAATATCAAATATCTGAAAATTCACGTTTTGTGCCATAAACTGTCAGTTATGAACAGATGAGCAAGATATCATTCTAAGAAGCAATGGATAGCAATCACTGTTAAGAACCAATTGGAAAGAAAAGAAATACTGATTAATAACGTAATTCAAACTTATCATGGGGGGGGGGGGGAGGCGCTACATAATTGACTGAAACTGAACGGACTGGTGCGATACTTGAACATTATATTTCTTGAAATTGGTGTGAATTATTCAGTCGCATGCATCTATCATGACCTGATTGAAGTTTGAAATTGAACTATGATTTTGTTATTAGATTGGATGGTTATATACTGCAATACAGGGTGGCCCCCCAAAAACGCAACGGGGCACTTCCCAAAATATAGTAGTAAAATGATATGTCCATAGGATATGGTATCTTTTCCAATGAAAAACGATACTTAGAACAGTCATTTTGGTCGAGTAGTTTTTGTTTTAGGGCGCGCTGAGTGACACCATGTCAGGTTCCCATTCTTTTCAATTTTTACCAAGTCAGTGTCTGATAAATCGCACTTACTGCTCGTCATTTCATCAAAGTAACAACCATGCCCATTCTCTCGGCACACAGCTGAATGCATACTAACAATAGCGCGCGTATTGCTCGTTGTTCAATTTTAGTCGTATCATATCAGGCTTTCGTAAATTAATTCACGTTCTGGCCGTAATACTTGACTTGACCGTGTCTTACGTGTTCCAAAACATAACACGACTAATCTTAACGTCTATTTAGGCATATAATAGCTTGTTGAGGCGATGTTACGATCATTCTCCAGAATGCCACACTCAAGCGAGCAAGGTACGCCAGAACAACGAGTTTGTTTTTGCTTGCGCCGGGGTAATTTTATGAACTATAAATAAACGTGGGAAAACGGAAAAAATGCCGGTCTCGTTGCCGGTCTCGGCCCGATTTTCGCCCGAGTCACGAGTCACCATTGGTCGAGTCCGAGTCCGAGACCGAGTCTTTGTGGCTCGAGTCCGAGTCCGAGTCCGAGTCCCGAGAAATACGGACTCGAGCATCTAATAGATGAAATAAAAGCAAATGTTTGCATGAAGCAGATGGATTTGGAGTTCCATAATCACATTTTTAAAGTAATTCATCTGCATTCGTAGGCAACGTTAAGAAATGTACCATTAACTTCTCAAGGCCATTACTTGGCCGTTCGGAAAGATTAGTGATGGCACTTTTTTTCTGGTTATGGTTGACATGTCTACTTAACATGTGCAAAAGGATTAAACAATCAAAGCAGTTTGAAATTCGAACCTAAAAATCTGGCCGTGTACACTTTTCGTTGGAATCGACCATATAGATAGTTAGAGATAGATATATTAGATATAATAAAACTGAGAAAGAAAGAAAGAAAGAAAGAAAGAAAGAAAGAAAGAAAGAAAGAAAGAAAGAAAGAAAGAAAGAAAGAAAGAAAGAAAGAAAGAAAGAAAGAAAGAAAGAAAGAAAGAAAGAAAGAAAGAAAGAAAGAAAGAAAGAAAGATAGAAAGAAAGAAAGAAAGAAAGAATTGATTAAAAAAAAAGGAATTTGAAAATTCATAATATGAAGTTCAAAATCCTATATACATAGGTCTCTAGGCGACATTCGCCTCCACTTTACCATATAAAAGCTACTTCACTAAGGAGATTATACATGTATTATCATTGAGAATCCAAATCACATTGATGTTCATTCGCGATAATAGCCTTATAACTTGTAGTGAGAATGATAGAAAGATAGATAGAATGATAAATAGATAAGTAAGTATATAGGTAGGTAGGTAGATAGATATAGATAGATAGATAGATGGATGGAAGGATGGATGGAAGGATGGATGGATGGATGGATGGATGGATGGATGGATGGATGGATGGATGGATGGATGGATGGATGAATGGATGGATGGATGGATGGATGGATGATCGATGGGTCGGTGGATGGATGGATAGATAGATAGATAGATAGATAGATAGATAGATAGATAGATAGATAGATGGAAGGGGTTTGTGGCTTTTATAATCGATTGTAAGTTACAATTAACTAACTGTAAGTCAGACCATTTGCGTGTTTAAAATGATAATACTTGCACATTATAGAAACATATAGAACACATGATCTGACTTACAAACAATTGTAAAATACACTCGATCTCTTTTTAACTATTTAGCCCTGCATTGGTAGTCTCTCTTTAAAGCACATTTTATTAATGTTTTCTGCACCGATTTCATTTTCAATCTTTATGTGGATATATGCCATGACATAAAGACTCAAATCCAGGTGTGATAATTCTTATTTAGCAATAGATCTTTAGTGTTTTTCAAAGTCTATATCAAATGGTAAATATAAACTTAATGTGTCTTGAATAACAGCTAATTGTATTGGTGTTTACTCACTGTGCACGTTTGTACACGTGTGTATGTATTATGCGGTATGTGCATGTTTCAATTAGTTGTCGTTGCATGATTTTGTGCCTAAATTTGTAGGACTACATCATACAAGATTTAGGGGTGAGAAGAATGCTTGCTTTTTATAACAAATAACAGTACCAGGCATAAATGTGGTGCATAGACATTTCTGCAATATATTAATCCTTTCACCCTCCTCTTATTTTTCCAGATCGAGCCAGCAACGGCAACGGAACTACGCACCAAACAGCCGCCCGCCCGCCCACCCGCCCCGGCCGCCCGCCTGCCTGAGCTCGACCGGACCTCGCCGAGGTACGAGCAGCTAGCAGCCTCTGGCTGAAACCAATTGGCCCTAAAAACTCACAGGTACACATCAATATTTAGAAATAAAAGCGCTAATTCATGCAGTTTCGCACACCTGTACATTTTTGTTGGCATATTTCGTGTATTAGGCACCACCATGACTACTGCACTAAGAACAATTCCTGTGAACAGATAGAGCAAATCAACTTCAAGGCATATCGTTCAGTTAGATTGATAAATCTATCACTAATCATTGCCTTGACATTATAATTTTTTATTTTTGGTGGTCGCCTGCTTCTAGCGATAGATGCTACCCATAGAGTTTGCTTTACGAGCCGAAAGAGCTTTCGCTATCGATTCCGACGACAACCGAGTTGAGTTCCAAGCATAAAATGCCATATTTTGGCACTTGGAATCAAATGTGTAGTACGATCAATATATTTAGGGCTACTATAATAGTTTAACTCACCGATCTCGTATAAAAAGCGTCTCTCCAAACTGTTTTTCCGTGGACATTGGTCTTAGTGTACTGCTATGTGCTAGCTATAGCCCAACACCTAACCCTAATTAACCCTCCCTTATTTTCATAACCCTAAATCTGGGGGCTTTGGGTCAGATTAGTTTTATGCCAATTTTGTTTAAAAGGTGTGCGAAACTGCATTAGCGCCGAAATAAAAGCCTGGAGCAGACACACACACACACACACACACACACACACCACAGCACAGGAATGCTCTGCATTGGCATTGCAACATAACAATCTGGGCGAGTTAGCTCTGTCTGCACCGGGCTAAGTTAACATTATCCTAACCATAATCTAACTCTAGCTCCGCGCTAGCGTTCTCTAGAGTTAAGCCCCTTTCGCTGACAGTAACAGGCGCTCCCCCCTTCTCTCCCCCCCCACCCCCCCCCCCCCCCCCCCCCCCCCCCCGTCTGCCCTCACAACCAGTGTTAAAAGGCAAATAACACACAAATAATGTAGCTTCATTTCTTATTTAAAAAAAACCTTTAGCAAATCTCATGCAAGCATTAAGTATATGGTTGGTGCATACAGGCCGAGCTAGCGATGAATTGTATAATAATCGTTTCAACTTATAATGTGGTTCTGTTTTTTCCACACAAACCCCTCCAATTAGTTTTGTCTACTTTCAGTAACTTTCCCAATACTGTTATTCTGGAATAGAGTCCAGTAAGTTTTGAGGATGTTGACGATGTTTATTAATTGTTTTGTCATAATAAAAGAAAACCCATATTGGGTTGAAATTTCCAGATAATTCTTCTTGTCCACATTGAGTTGTTATTAATAGGTATAAATGGGTACCATGGTCGGGTGTTAATTAGCCTTTGCGCCATCATCAGTGGCAGCACGGCTAGTATGCTCCCCGGGGAGTCGAGAAAGTATGCAATATCATTGTGTGGGTTTGAAATGTACCTGATGACCATGGGTATTAATATTAATATGCGCGGTAGAATATATACACATAGTTTCCGCGCTCTATAAATGATTTATTATTATTATTATTATTATTATTATCAATATGTTAGTACAGCGCTTCTCAACCTTTTTCACCCAGAGGCCCACTTTGGCCCCTAAACATTTGTTCGCGGCCCACTTTGGCTCTTATTTTCTTTTTTAATCTATTTTTTAAATTTCATTTTGGCCAACCTCGCGGCCCACCTGAAAGAGGTTCGCGGACCACTGGTTGAGAAGCACTGTGTTAGTATCAATGTGTTTCAATGTGTTTGTTCATGTCTTATTGTCTAATGTATGGTTTGTAAAATTAGTAAAATGGAAGCCAAATCTTCATTATCATTCATCATCCCCCTCCTCCTCCTCCTCCTCCTCATCCTCATCATCATCATCTTCATCCTCCTAATTCTCGTCATCATCATCATCAGCATCCTTATCATCCTCGTCATCCCCATCATCGTCATCATATGTATGTGTGTGTGTGTGTGTGTGTGTGTGAGTGAGTGAGTGAGAGAGAGAGAGAGCTATGGTGGTAATCTTTTTTTCTGAAATCCAGACAAATTGTTGTATGCACTATAAGATATAAGATATAATATAATGAATAGTCTCTGAAAATTTGAGCACAATCCGTCAAGAAATAAGAAAACTATGGCTCTTTAAAAAGAGCCATGTATTTCTTCGAGTGACTCAAATTGGCAACGCACTCTGGCAAAGTTGTGGACAACTCCCCATTCATTTTGTACACAAAATTTCAGTTTTGTTCAATTTTCTCAAAATTTATGTTTACCCTTCGTTTGAGTTCAACATATGTTTTGTAGAATGCTTTTATACATAACATATCATGAGTTGGGGGAATGGAAAAATGTGACTATGAAGAAAACTGTAAAAATGGGAACATTTGTGTACAAAACATATGGGGAGTTGTCCACACACTTATCAGAGTGCGTTGCCAATTTGAGTTACCCATAGGAATAAATGGACATCTTCAAAGAGCCGTAGTTTTCCTGTTTCTTACCCGATTATGCTCTAACTTTCAGAAATTATACTTCTTAATCTCTTCAAGACTATGAAAGCAACATTTTGCTTGGGTTTCATTGCCCTTTAATAGCAGAGCAATTGTTGGCATAGCAAATGCCATGGAAGCACATGTTCATGTGAACACAAGTCATAGTAGAAGTCTGTGCTCCTTCTGAAATTCAACAACATGCAATTGAGATTGAACTAAACATGTGAAGAGTGTTCATTATTATTTTACCTATCGTTTAAAGTTCTGTTGTATATACAGTCATACCTTCCCAGGTAGCAAGCCAACGTTGGACCAACGTTGGAATCTCGAAACTCGTTGGAAGTTGGAAACTAACGTTGGTCCAACGTTGGATTAACGTTGGATTCTCGCAACTCCTTGGAAGTTGAAATCTGGTTGGATACCAACGTTGGTCCAACGTTGGAAATTTGCCAACTCGTTGGACGTTGGACAGACTTATTGGACCAACGTTGATCCAAGGTTGGTATTTTGTTTTCGCCAACGTTGGAGCAGGGTTGGTTGGGCGTACACAAGCAACGTTGGTCCAACGTTGCCGGACAACGTTGGACCAACGTTGCCCAAAAAATTGGACAACGTTGGTCCAACGATGACCAACGTTGGCTTGCTACCTGGGAAATCACTTACTGCCCGTCATAGCATTGAGCAACGAGCAATACGCGCACTATTTTTGTTGTGCATTCAGCTGTGTGCCGAGAGAATGGGCATGGTTGTTCGATGATTTGACGGACAGGAAGTGTGATTTATCAGGCACATGGTAAAAAATTACAAAAATGGAAAGCAGACATCATTATGGTGTCACTCAGGGCGCCTAAACACAAAAACTACACGATCAAAATTACTGTTATTGGTATCATTTTTCATTGGAAAAGACACCCTATATCCGATGGACATAATCATTTTCTTATTATATGTTGGGAAGTGCCCCGTTCCGTTTGTTTGTGCCATTCTGTATAGCAGTTCCAATAACACGGTAAATTATGTGTTTAACATTAGTAATAGGTTAGACTGGAAGTTGTAATTGCTTGCACTTAAGCGTTGACCAATGCACCGTTTATTATACACAATGATAAGCAATGTATTTCATAAATTCACCAAATTAAACTCCAAACGTTGATTATATTATGATTACGAATACAACATATTCTGTGCTCATACTATGTCGAGTACTATGTTGGCATGTTCCATATACGTACAGTGTTTACAATTGTACAATAAATCGAAAAGTATTTAATATACAAATTCATCAACGTATAACAAGTATGAACATAGATATATTCCGCAAAATACAAAAAGTGTGATTGAATGGTAGAAAAGGCATACAGTTGCATATTATTCATTACAATACCTGCCGTTAACACAAAGGGACGAATTTGAATTACCTGTAGGTCTTACTCATTATATCAACCATTTTGAAATGTGACTTTTTAAAACTAATGATTCAACATGAAACGTTTTCAAAATAGTGTAGACTTAGTAAATAATTTGTCTATTAACAAAATCGAACATATCAACATATACATTTATAATATTTCAGTTGTTTCTGAACCGATTTTGATCAAACAACCTTTACTTGTTGTATAAAATCATGTGATTATTTTCAAATAAAACACTTGGTTTTGCATTCACTCCGACCGAATTATTCATTAAACCGCTCTCTCAACCACAACTGAAAATCCCATGAAATATATAATAACATCAATACTCTTATGTGTAGTAATGCACACATCAACATACGTATTTACAAGACAATTTGTATGATGCTATAATAATAGCACTAATGAGTTCAGCTTACATAGCAAATTATAACTATTCTGTTTCCCTATACGCTTTATATTATTATTTACAACACTATTATTATGACTATATGAGAAACACAGTCTTTATTAGTGTAGAGGGATACAAATGTAAATTCCCTTGTTATAATAGTCACATTTTGTATTACTAGAGCAAGCATATATATTATGTACCATCCATCGAAACATTTGTTGTACCAAATTTTACCTGAATCACAGCGATAACATCTACAATAATGCTTGATCAAATCTAACCAGCCTATGCGTCGCAACGATGATCAACTTATATGACAAGTAATTATGATTTCGTCATCATCTTATCTCTAAAGGATATACGTATCGCATTCATAAAAAAAGATATGTACGTGACTTCAATTATACGTGTATATAATATAATGTCATTTTTATATACGTCATAAAACAAACAACTTTGACATTTGGTAAACCAATACATATACCAAAGGTATCATAATAATATACATCAAGTTGGGCAAATTTTGAAGTTTACAGAGATACATGCCTTAAATAATGCCAGCGATGACCAGTCACTAGGTTGCCTAATTAAAAGGCTCTTGCATGTTCTGTTTATTTATCATGCATTATTTGTATGATTTTACCGAAGTAAAGTTAATAAATATATCTGATGCATCACAAATCTAGTTTAATAACCTTTTTTAAAATTTTAGTTAACAGAGACACATTCATTGTGGTGTGTACATAAGGTGTATGAACCATGCTCTGAACATATGAGATGTCTGCATGCAAGTTTTACCAATATTATAGCGATATAATCCACTATTACATGCTTAGTCTAGTCTAACCAGCCTATACGTCTAACCCAACAAATAAACAAAAATAAGAGTAGAGTATATCGTAACGTCAACTGATATATAAGTTACCATATGTCATATTTATAAACTGCATTCATACAACTCTTCAAAGTACCAAACAAACTGTATGTAATAATATGTACTTAAATTTAACTAAAATTATTCAGATTTTACATAATTATACGTCATATGAGCAATACCACGAAAATAACAGTTTAAAAATCTGATAAAACATTCATTCACCGAAATGATAATATAAAGATATCTGATACATCACAAATCTACTCACTTCGATTATGTTTAACAATTTGCAATTAACATGTGGCTTGTATATAAGAACACAACTTAAAGAACATGCATACAAAATATATGAGTTGTCTTAGTGCGATTTTTTACCAATACCGTAGCGATCACATCAACAATAATGCTTGGTCTCGTCTAACCAGCCTATGCGACTTACCCAATGTAAATAACGAAATAAGCAACGATGATAAACTAAAAGATATGATATTGTATGACATCGTAATCTTATATATTGATGATAGCATACATTTGAACCGCATTCATAAAATAATCAAATTACACAGCAAGCAGTATTATTTTAATAGTGTGTACATATATTAAATTATGTGTTTATATACTGCCTTTTTATACACGTACTATGATCTATAACACAAAACAATTAACTGTTAAGTGTTTCATAATTTGATACTGATACTATGTACATTCCATCAAGTTTGTAAAATTTTGAAGTTGACAGTAAAACATGCCTCAAATGACTGACTGATTTTACTACAACATGTATTCTCCATATCGTATGTCAAAAAAGAAATACAATCGGACTTTCTGCAACAATAATTGTAAAGATAGTAGATCAATCATAATGCTTTTTCAGGTTATGAAACTATAACGTTATCCTTACATCCTGCAGAAAACCCTATTCGATTTGCTTCAGTGTTCATAGAGAATGAGGATCTTGGTAAATCATGTCAGATGTCCCCTCCCTCCAGGTTTTGTAATGAGACGCGTTGTCCATTGTGTTCATGCCTTACAAATACGAAGTTGTTCATTGTGTTCTCGCACAAAAATATATTTAGAAAGTGACAGCTTGTTTCCTTTCATTGGCGACTAACGAAACTAATAATGAATGAAATGAAATAAAAGGCAATCATATTTCTGAGTTTTGCAAACATTGATATGGTGTGGAAATGAATGATTAAATAGAGAAATGTTATCATTTAATGGTAGAAGACTTGATTTGTGCTCTTCATTCTTTATGACTTTTTCATATCTGTTATTTTTTCTGAAAGATCGATACATCTTTCAACAACAAAACCTCACACGAGTACACTCCATTGATATTTTGGGGACCAGTCCTGAACAGGTAAACACAACTCAGGTTGTAGTCTATTTATCAGCCACATGCAGTATAATGTTATCTTTTTAATATATTTATCATGCAGTAGGTGTATCCTTTTACCAAGTTAAAACAATGAACGAAACGAGTCTGATACGTCAGAAATCAAATTAAATCAATTTGGTTATGTTTCACAAAAATAAATGGTATATGTGGTTTGTGTATACATTACATTAAGAGCATGCACATAATATGTGCCATGAATCGATAATATCAGAACTGTCAAAGTGCGAGTTGACTTTGCTTAAAACAAATACATTTAATAGGTGGTGTGTACATACAACACATATAATATGTAGTTTGTACATAAAGCACTTCAAGTTTTATTACCCATCTAGCATACATCGAAAATATCTATCTTGTTTCACACATGTTCTAGGCCTTTCTTGAAAATGTCATATTTTGTAATCCAGTTATTGCCGCAGTTTTGAATGAACGTGATTGATATGAGATCAAAACTAATATTATACTTGTCTCATACTGATGTGGGTTATAACGTAATTATTATCGAACCATTCATTAGCATGAATAGTCGTACAAGTTAAACGATATACTAATTACGTGAACAGTGATATATCAAGTAACACATTTCATAATTTAATTAGTATCTGAAAACATTATGATGATTGTTCATCATCTAATTAATCAAAAACTACAAATTGTAGACTTCGAATTATTAAAACATCACGAAAACATATTTACATGAATATAATATTATGGAGTTGTACCTTGATTTAAATAAACACCCACGGTTATATATCAATTACAAAACAAGCATTGTAATATTTATTACCTATACTCATTAACAAATGGTGGTTTATTTTCGAAATGCTATACCATATGAATAATCTAGATCAATGCCAACCTTTTCATTACCTAAACGTCATAAGAATTTAAATTATGGTAATACAAATCTCACCACAAGTAACCTACGTATTTGCATTGTATACAGCTATAAGGAAACTTATTTGTAAGACGCGTTGTAATTACAACGCTGTGTACAGTATTGCCGTATTTATAGTATTATGTCTGAATAATTCTTGTTCCCGGGTGGAAATCGTGAATCGTTTCCCCAATAACTGGATGTAATTGAACATTACATTTGATTAATTGCTTTTTTATTGTAATGCACATTGATATTAGTTACTTATGACACGACTGATTATACATAACTGTGTTCTATAATTAATTACATGTGTGTATGTTGTGGTAGGGAACATTGCACCTGACATGGAGGACATAGTTCTTTGAGTTATGATGATTGAAGTCACAGATGTTTCTAATAACACGTTCAATCATGGATTATGGTACAATGAAGGCGACTACCTGTTATTCGTCCGAGTCTACACTCTGCATCGTTTGGGTCGCGACATGTTCTCCCGGCTTGATATTGCCATGGTCAGTAGGTTCATGTTTTGTCGGATCAATTTTCTCTTTCAAACATGATTGGATTTGTTTGATGTCACCTTTCATCGTTTTGCCATCCTCGTCCATCCATGCTTTCATCGAGTTGACGTTTCTTCCAATTTTCTTCATGCGGGATTTCATTTTCTTCAACATCCGGTCCGTTGTCACGTGATCAGCTTCGTGCCAGCCCTTTACACATATGAAGAGAGGGGATATAAGAAATACATTATCACCAATGCTATCATGTAGAGGAAGACACTGAATTCCACTTATAGATTGTCATCTGTATCTTTGCCGTATGCAATTGCTCTTCGCAATGAAGGTATTGAAACATAGCATGCTATTTAGACCACTATCATATGTTTACATAGCGAAACCGGTTAGATAATGATACATTACAGAGAGCATGGGTACTTAACATTTGAAATGTAAGGAAAACCAAGCGTTAGAATTGTACTTACTGTTTTCGGAATTCCATAATTCGTGTAACCTTATCGTTATTTCTCCTTGGGTATCACACGTGTTATACATAATTTATGCTTTTGACACCACTATCATATGTTTTTAATGACCACTGCCCAAGGATAAAAAAACGTACCCTATAATTATGATGTCGTATGAGCGTGCACGAACAAGAGCGGCATACAAATGTTGCTATGTAAGGGATTAATTAACCGGTTTTTCGTTCACACTAAAATAACGTCTCAATTGGTATGGGTGTTAAACATGTCAGTCGCAAATGGCAACAAAAAAAAAATATGCAAATGTTCTTATCAACATTTCACCAAGTCGGGCACTCTTTCGCAACATAGTGGTACCGGAGGGGAAATATTTGGTTAGAAGTGGTAGTATCAATAAGCTTACATGCAAGAGTGACATTTCCATTTAAATGAGTAAATTATTTGGACTAGCAATAAATAACTCGGAATTTTATTTATATATACATCTCAAATCAGCACGTTTCAGTGTCGGATTATGTAATGTAACATTTTGTAAGTACCATTGAAAATCTCAAGTCAATTACAGATTGTATATTGCAATTAAACTTGGATGAAAGTGTGGACGACATCAGGGATGTAAACGCGAACCCTACAATATTAAGTGCACCTCGGGGAGATTGTATTTCTATAATGATAACGTTTTAAATAGTGTTTAGTAGTTTCATCATAGTTTGTATGAATCTGACAATTGAAAAACATTAATTCGACTTGCCTCATCTGCTGTTTTGCTAACGATTTGTTCTGCCTCTCTGAGCATATCCTTAATGCCCATCATGTCCTGATACCATTCCACTGGTAGGGACTTGCGTGATGACCAGTCAACTCTGTATGTTTTCATTGTGATCGCAGCCGACCGAAAGTTGCGGATCATGTGGATCATAGTGGACCGTTCAAGCTCCATTATCAAACGCACCTGTATACATCATGGGTAAGGGGATACATTGGACAGTATTGTAGAGTAAAACTAAGTTCAACACATGTTTTTTTAGCAATATTCTAACATAATATAAAATCCTAAACACTACACGATCCAAGCCGACGGCTGATTGATATTTTAAATAAAAGCACTATGTACATTTTAAACACATCTTACTTTAGTTATGCAAGGTCCTCATCTGATCAAGAGTCAACAAGCAACATGCTTATACTATTATATTGGTGTGCACTGAACAATTACTGTACTACCATTGCGTGTACTATCATACTCGGCACTGAAATGGTGGCTTGATGATAGATACAATAAAGCTGATCACTGGTTTGAATGCATCACTTGTTACTTTAAGTGGTAACATGGACAAATACATATTTCAATAATCACAATAAACGAATGATCGGCGAACAGTTCATTACGTGTATATGTACACTATAATATGGGGTGGGGGGGGGGGGGGAAACGGGACAAATTAATTTATTTTTGAAGCAGGTTTCCATATTCATGTGTGTTTGCCATTTACTTGAACTTTGTCAACCTATAGAACTGTTCCCAATTCAAGACAATTCTGATCTGCAAATTTGGATACGACTGTTTTCATAACTTTCAAATCGGCGTCATGTTCTCAAATGCGTGAAGTTATTAGTGTATAATAACTGCAGCTATGATATAATACCTGCAGCTGGTCCCAATATTGTTTGACTCACACTTTAAAATCATGCATATTATGTAAAAGTTGAAGACGGTGAAGCTTTGCCTTTGCCCTGATGGCGTGTATATCGGTTACGGCAAGACCAATCTAGGACAAAACGCAATATTTTGTTCAAAACATATTTAAACAACTTTGTGGCATTTTAATCTACTCCAGTATCAGTATTTTTTTGTTGAAAAATGCCTTCAGCTTTGCGATATATTTAGGAACTGCATACAAGTCAAGGAATGTGAGGCATTAGGAACCATGGGACAGGTCAATCTACAAACACTCGCGAAAGGGCCGCCTTCGGCCGGCGGCCGTCAGATGGTAAAACGGTCTAACTCGAAAATTTGACTTTTTGAGGTAAATTCACTTTCCGGGTAATGTGAGGGCGCTCTTTCCAATGGTACTATCGAGAAAATCCCATCATGTCTTCTTTTAGAGATAATTTCCGCTATCTTGGTACTTTTTTGTATTTTTCCTTCAGATTTGATGGTAAAATCTTCGAGTTAGCCCATTGCCGGTAATATCGTTTGGAGGTAAAACGATCTATCTTTTACATAAACCTTTTAACCTTCTTAACTGAGATTTTTTAATCATCGCTGTCAGATGGTAAAATGGTCTATCTTCGAGTTAGACCAGTTTACCTAAGTTAGCCCATTGTCGGTAATATCTTTTGGAGGTAAAACGAGCTGTCTTTTACATAAACCTTTTAACCTTCTTAACTAAGATTTTTTAATCATCGCTGTCAGATGGTAAAATGGTCTATCTTCGAGTTAGACCGGTTTACCACTGCACGGTCGATCGAAATTCTCTCCGACACGCGGTACAGTGCACTTACATCCAATTATATACAGGACCATGTTCCTTTTGATGCTGATTTCGGCAAAATATTTGATCAGCAAATTTTCAAAATGGAAGCAAGGCTTAATAGCTCAAGCAGAAAGTATGGACCACGGTTGAATAATATATCATTAGAAGGCTTAGGAAACAGAAATACTTACGAATTAAAAATCTAATTTCTTTTGCCTCATTTTGACCACATGGTTCACAAATCTTACTCAGTATTAACTTCAATGTATCTAAATGCATTTTGAATAATTGTATCTAATGAATTAGTCGTAAAGGAGCATTGAGGAACAAGTATAAACAAAATGCTTGAACATTTGTTTAAATTGATATCGGAGAAATTTGACAATTTTGTCCTTTTACACGATACTACCCCCAATAATGGACACATGCTATATATTTCTCTATCGCTGCCAGAAATACAGAAGTGAAGGTTGTTTTTCGTCTCTATGTTCAGAGAATAATGTTTATTTCATAAGGTGAAATCATCAGGGAATTACTATAATCCACGGGTACACCAAAAGAAAAAAAAAATCGGCACTTCTCATGTCACTTAACATCAAGTTGGGACTCTTCTCAAGTCCCATGCTTTGAAGAAGATTTTAGGGTATATAATTTTCCTCCCATGTAGAAAATGTTGTAATTTGTAATTTTTCTTGCCATGTACATTTGTATTTTGCAATTTGTAATTTGTCTTGCCTGAATTTCAAAAACATTTGAACACTTGCAACAAAAATACATTCACTTGTCTCTTGTATGATTATGATTGTCAGAGTTAAGGATGATTATAAAAATTACCTTCATGATGATGCTGATGATGACCATGATTGTGATTATGATGATGATGATGATGATGATGATGATGATTATGATGATGATCATGATCATGATGACAATGATTACGATTATGATGGTAATGATTACGATGATTATAATGATGATGATTATGAATATGATGATGTTGTTGACGATGATGCTTATGATAGTAGTGAAGAATGATAGTAATGAATAACAAAAGAAGGGGGATGTCAAAGGTCATTAAAATCAGGTACGGTGGATTTAGGTCGTTTTGCATGCTAACACTTTATATACAATTTCATCATCAAATGGACAGAACAGTAAAATGGTCTATCTAGAAGATGGACCACTTTAAAACCATGAGATAAAACGGTAAAATGGTCTAACTAGAAGATAGACCATTTTACCATAGTATGGCAATAGTGTTTATGGTCTATCTAGAAGATAGACCATTTTACCATTTTATGATATGTAGTGGGAGTGTATTCATGTGCTGTGGTTAAACAGTCTATCTGCACACAAATCTCATTTATTTTATAATTAAAACCCCAAACAAGCACAAAATTCTTCAGTTATCAGTGTTTAATATGCTTCTCCTTGTCCCATTGCTAACTAGATGGATCTTCGACTGCGCGCAGTCGAAAATGATGCCTCCGCCATTACGCAATTTATTTATATCAAGCCCAAATCAACATGTACACAGAATTAATTCTGTCAACTCAATTTTGACGGTACTGTCTTTTAGATCTTGACGTATCACAATTATGAGCTATAAAGTGACCTCGACCTTTGCCCTCATGACCCCAAAATCTAATGACTACAATTGTTCCCTATTATACATTCAGGTATCAAGTTGGATTGAAATCTGATATTCGGTTCTTGAGATTTCCAATCTCAAGCTACTTTTACATATAATGAGCCCTGTGACCTTTGACCTTTGACCTCATGACCCCCCAAATCTAAGCAGTTCATTGGCACTCCAAGGAACATACATGTACCAAGTTTGGTCAGAATCTGTCAATCCCTTCTTGAGATAACGCGATCACGAGCTATTTTTGCATATATAATGAGCTCTGTGACCTTTGACCTTTGACCTCATGACCCCAAAATCTAATCAGATCATTGGCCCCCAAAGATACATACATGTACCAAGTTTGGTCAGAATCAGTCAATCCGTTCTTGAGATAACGCGATCACAAGCTATTTTTGCATATATAATGAGCTCTGTGACCTTTGACCTCATGACCCCAAAATCTAATCAGATCATCGGCTCCCCACGATACATACATGTACCAAGTTTGGTCAGAATCTGTCAATCCCTTCTTGAGATAACGCGATCACAAGCTATTTTTGCATATATAATGAGCTCTGTGACCTTTGACCTTTGACCTCATGACCCCAAAATCTAATCAGATCATTGGCTCCCCAAGATACATATATGTACCAAGTTTGGTCAGAATCTGTTAATCCGTTCTTGAGATAACCCGATCACGAGCTATTTTTGCATATATAATGAGCTCTGTGACCTTTGACCTTTGACCTCATGACCCCAAAATCTAATCAGATCATTGGCTTCCGAAGATACATACATGTACCAAGTTTGGTCAGAATCAGTCAATCCGTTCTTGAGATAACGCGATCACAAGCTATTTTTGCATATATAATGAGCTCTGTGACCTTTGACCTCATGACCCCAAAATCTAATCAGATCATCGGCTCCCCACGATACATACATGTACCAAGTTTGGTCAGAATCTGTCAATCCCTTCTTGAGATAACGCGATCACAAGCTATTTTTGCATATATAATGAGCTCTGTGACCTTTGACCTTTGACCTCATGACCCCAAAATCTAATCAGATCATTGGCTCCCCAAGATACATATATGTACCAAGTTTGGTCAGAATCTGTTAATCCGTTCTTGAGATAACCCGATCACGAGCTATTTTTGCATATATAATGAGCTCTGTGACCTTTGACCTTTGACCTCATGACCCCAAAATCTAATCAGATCATTGGCTCCCGAAGATACATACATGTACCAAGTTTGGTCAGAATCAGTCAATCCGTTCTTGAGATAACGCGATCACAAGCTATTTTTGCATATATAATGAGCTCTGTGACCTTTGACCTCATGACCCCAAAATCTAATCAGATCATCGGCCCCCCAAGATACATAAATGTACCAAGTTTGGTCAGAATCTGTCAATCCCTTCTTGAGATAACGCGATTGCAAGCTATTTTTGCATATATAATGAGCTCTGTGACCTTTGACCTTTGACCTCATGACCCCAAAATCTAATTAGATCATTGGACCCCCCAAGATACATATATGTACCAAGTTTGGTCAGAATCTGTTAATCCGTTCTTGAGATAACCCGATCACGAGCTATTTTTGCATATATAATAAGCTCTGTGACCTTTGACCTTTGACCTCATGACCCCAAAATCTATTCAGATCATTGGCTTCCCAAGATACATACATGACCCAAGTTTGGTGAAAATCCGTCAATCGGTTCTTGAGATAACGCGATCACGAGCTATTTTTGCATATATAATGAGCTCTGTGACCTTTGACCTTTGACCTCATGACCCCAAAATCTAATTAGATCATTGGACCCCCCAAGATACATATATGTACCAAGTTTGGTCAGAATCTGTTAATCCGTTCTTGAGATAACCCGATCACGAGCTATTTTTGCATATATAATAAGCTCTGTGACCTTTGACCTTTGACCTCATGACCCCAAAATCTATTCAGATCATTGGCTTCCCAAGATACATACATGACCCAAGTTTGGTGAAAATCCGTCAATCGGTTCTTGAGATAACGCGATCACGAGCTATTTTTGCATATATAATGAGCTCTGTGACCTTTGACCTTTGACCTCATGACCCCAAAATCTAATTAGATCATTGGACCCCCCAAGATACATATATGTACCAAGTTTGGTCAGAATCTGTTAATCCGTTCTTGAGATAACCCGATCACGAGCTATTTTTGCATATATAATAAGCTCTGTGACCTTTGACCTTTGACCTCATGACCCCAAAATCTATTCAGATCATTGGCTTCCCAAGATACATACATGACCCAAGTTTGGTGAAAATCCGTCAATCGGTTCTTGAGATAACGCGATCACAAGCTATTTTTGCATATATAATGAGCTCTGTGACCTTTGACCTCATGACCCCAAAATCTAATCAGATCATCGGCTCCCCACGATACATACATGTACCAAGTTTGGTCAGAATCTGTCAATCCCTTCTTGAGATAACGCGATCACAAGCTATTTTTGCATATATAATGAGCTCTGTGACCTTTGACCTTTGACCTCATGACCCCAAAATCTAATCAGATCATTGGCTCCCCAAGATACATATATGTACCAAGTTTGGTCAGAATCTGTTAATCCGTTCTTGAGATAACCCGATCACGAGCTATTTTTGCATATATAATGAGCTCTGTGACCTTTGACCTTTGACCTCATGACCCCAAAATCTAATCAGATCATTGGCTCCCGAAGATACATACATGTACCAAGTTTGGTCAGAATCAGTCAATCCGTTCTTGAGATAACGCGATCACAAGCTATTTTTGCATATATAATGAGCTCTGTGACCTTTGACCTCATGACCCCAAAATCTAATCAGATCATCGGCCCCCCAAGATACATAAATGTACCAAGTTTGGTCAGAATCTGTCAATCCCTTCTTGAGATAACGCGATTGCAAGCTATTTTTGCATATATAATGAGCTCTGTGACCTTTGACCTTTGACCTCATGACCCCAAAATCTAATTAGATCATTGGACCCCCCAAGATACATATATGTACCAAGTTTGGTCAGAATCTGTTAATCCGTTCTTGAGATAACCCGATCACGAGCTATTTTTGCATATATAATAAGCTCTGTGACCTTTGACCTTTGACCTCATGACCCCAAAATCTATTCAGATCATTGGCTTCCCAAGATACATACATGACCCAAGTTTGGTGAAAATCCGTCAATCGGTTCTTGAGATAACGCGATCACGAGCTATTTTTGCATATATAATGAGCTCTGTGACCTTTGACCTTTGACCTCATGACCCCAAAATCTAATTAGATCATTGGACCCCCCAAGATACATATATGTACCAAGTTTGGTCAGAATCTGTTAATCCGTTCTTGAGATAACCCGATCACGAGCTATTTTTGCATATATAATAAGCTCTGTGACCTTTGACCTTTGACCTCATGACCCCAAAATCTATTCAGATCATTGGCTTCCCAAGATACATACATGACCCAAGTTTGGTGAAAATCCGTCAATCGGTTCTTGAGATAACGCGATCACGAGCTATTTTTGCATATATAATGAGCTCTGTGACCTTTGACCTTTGACCTCATGACCCCAAAATCTAATCAGATCATTGGCCCCCCAAGATACATACATGACCCAAGTTTGGTGAAAATCCGTCAATCGGTTCTTGAGATAACGCGATCACGAGAACGGGACGTACGTACGGACGTACGGACGTACGTACGTACGGACGTACGGACGGACGGACAACCCGAAAACATAATGCCTCCGGCTACTTCGTTGCGGAGGCATAAAAATGGATTATACCCATCTCCTAAAAAAGCTCAAACCTCTAAACTTCAAAGTCATTTTTCTCAGAACAGCGATTTTCGAGATAGACCGTTTTACCATCTGACGGCTTTCGCTTTGTGTGAGCGATATAAGGTGTTGAAAGGACGTAGAGTTGACACAATGGTGGATTGGAAAACAAAACAAAAAGCTTTTGAATTCAGCTGTTTAGAAATTGTAAGATTGTTAAAGGGATAGTTGAGTTCTGGTAAGGAGAGTACAGTTTTAGTGAAACTGAATTTTAGTAACCAAAACCTGCATCATTACATTACAAACTAATAGTTATAACTAGAAAGGAACACAAAATTACAAATGACGTAGTAAAGATCATGTTATCATTCAAAAAGAGCCGTTAAAACGTAAGAGGGCGCTCTCTAAACACTCATCGGTTTCAACCATTTTGAATAAAATATTGTGCATGTGATGCTTTGTTGAAATAGTGATTAGATAGAGAAATAACCAACAACTATTTAAATACCTATTTTGTAACTTTTTGAAAAGAGGAAGCATTTTTTTGAATTTTTAACGGCTGGTTCAAAATTCTCTAATAAACCCGGGCCCCGGGTTTATTACAAATTGTTATATTTATGGATATTTCAGCCGTTTCTGAACCGATTTTGATCAAACAAAGATGATTTTATTGTTTAAATATTATGCTCTTTCAAATTTTACACTCAGTTTTTCATTACCTCACAAACCAATTAAGTAGTCTAGCGCCCTCTCTACCAAAACTCAACTTTCCCTTTAAGTGTACATTGCAAGCAGTATGTTATGATCTGGGCTATGTCCAATATGAACTTTATCCTGATAGATACATATTTGCAAGCATTTTGATGGAACCCTGAATAGCATCAGTCATGGGATATCCATATTGTTAAGCTTATTGGGGTCCAGGGGGCGGAGCCCCCGGAAGCTTTGTGATTTGTAATAATTATCCAGATATAAATATGTTGTCTATATATGTAAATATATAGATTTAACCATTCTTTGAAATCTATTTTAAACTTTTGATCACAATACAAATATTTACCTCCAAAATGTTCGGCTGTCATCTACAGCCTTCGTCAGCGATGTGACCCGACTTGACCTTTCGTGACGTAACGATCGATCATCGGGTCGTAGACATTCGGTAGCTTGTATCGCCCCCCGTCTCGGTTCAGTGAAGGTTGAAAGGCCCGGATGTAGATTGCTTCCTTCACCCCTCTCTCGAAGTATCGAGCCTCCCTGTCTAAGATGCGAACCTCTTTCAAGTCCACTTGATGGCCAGGAGACTCAATATGGATGTGTTGTGACACCTCCGAAGCGTACGAGCTGGGGCGTCGGTATTCCAAAAACCTGGTCTTGAGTGATCGCTCTGTTTCTCCGATGTATGATTCCTTGCAGATGCCTTTCGTTGTCTGTCCTTGGCAAGGAATCATATACACCACCCCCGTTGCGTTCTTCTTCTCGGTCTTGTCTTTCGGAGCTACTAAGAATTGGCGAAGTGTTCGAGTTGGTTTAAATGACACTCTTATGCCAACCTTATTGAAGTTCCGTCGAAGAGCTTCCGAGATGCCCTTGATGTAGGGAAGAACAACGTGTCCTTTTGGAGGTTGTGTGTCTTTCCTGGCAGGTTCACCCTCAGTTGGCTGTTGGTGTTTGTTGAAAGCCCAACGAGGGTAACCGCACTTGGAGAGAGCTTTCGTGATGTGTCCTTTCTCTTTCTTAACAGTCAGAGGATCAGTGATTACGGTCTCAGAACGGTGGAACAAAGTACGGATGACTCCTAATTTGACTCCTAATTTGACTCCTAATCTATATATGGAACACTTTGAGCAGATAGCCATCAACACTGCCCCCCATCCACCGATTTGGTGGTATCACTACGTGGACGACACGCACACAAAACTCAAGAAGGAGTTCGCAGAGGAGTTCACTGAACATCTGAACTCGATTGACCCGGACATCAAGTTCACTACCGAAGGTGAGGAAGACAGATCGCTAGCATTCCTCGACACTTCCACAGTGATCAAGCCCGACGGTAGCTTGGACATTCAGATTTACCGGAAACCTACCCACACCGATCAATACCTCAACTTCACTTCCAATCATCCGCTAGAACTTAAATTAGGAGTCATCCGTACTTTGTTCCACCGTGCTGAGACCGTAATCACTGATCCTCTGACTGTTAAGAAAGAGAAAGAACACATCACGAAAGCTCTCTCCAAGTGCGGTTACCCTCGTTGGGCTTTCAACAAACGCCAAAAGCCAACTGAGGGTGAACCTGCCAGGAAAGACACACAACCTCCAAAAGGACACGTTGTTCTTCCCTACATCAAGGGCATCTCGGAAGCTCTTCGACGGAACTTCAATAAGGTTGGCATAAGAGTGTCATTTAAACCAACTCGAACACTTCGCCAATTCTTAGTAGCTCCGAAAGACAAGACCGAGAAGAAGAACGCAACGGGGGTGGTGTATATGATTCCTTGCCAAGGACAGACAACGAAAGGCATCTGCAAGGAATCATACATCGGAGAAACAGAGCGATCACTCAAGACCAGGTTTTTGGAACACCGACGCCCCAGCTCGTACGCTTCGGAGGTGTCACAACACATCCATATTGAGTCTCCTGGCCATCAAGTGGACATGAAAGAGGTTCGCATCTTGGACAGGGAGGCTCGATACTTCGAGAGAGGGGTGAAGGAAGCAATCTACATCCGGGCCTTTCAACCTTCACTGAACCGAGACGGGGGGCGATACAAGCTACCGAATGTCTACGACCCGATGATCGATCGTTACGTCACGAAAGGTCAAGTCGGGTCACATCGCTGACGAAGGCTGTAGATGACAGCCGAAAATTTCGGAGGTAAATATTTGTATTGTGATCAAGAGTTTAAAATAGATTTCATATTAACTACCAATACAGATGAACTTTCATAGTAATAATTAACTATTCTTTAGTTAATTGGCTTTTGATTTAGCTGTTTAGAGATTGGAAGATTATTGAGTGTACATTGCAAGCTCCTGCTATGATGAGGGCACTGTCCACGGTATGGATGAATTGTAGTATGATATATAGATAAATACTGTCGATTGCAATCATCATGATGGAACCCTGAATATAATAAGTCAAGGGATACCAATATTGGAAAGCTTATTGGGGGACTAGGGGGCGAAGCCCCCGGAAGCTTTGGGATTTGTAATATCCAGAAATACAATTACCTATTGAATAGTTAGCTCAATTTTAGTGAGCGAAGCGCAGACGCACAGTGGGCCAGGATTGCCTGAAAGTTTGCCAAGAGAGATTAAGTCCTGAATAAAACTATTTAATGAGTACAGGGCTGGGACTGGGTCAAATAACCTTAACCCCTTGACCACGGGAACCGAGTGGGTTGTGTACAAAGTCTATGGGGATTTCATAAACTTGTTGGGAACGGGTTAATAGGGGTTCTAGGGGCGCAGCCCCGGAAAATTTTGGATTTGGGTCGTTTTGCATTATCAAAAAGTGGTTTAAAGAAGACTATAGTAACAACTTCCATTCATGAGAGGGGGCAATCCTTCTCACGGGCGTCGATCTGTCATTGATACCCATTCATCAGGGGGGGATGATCTATTCATCCATCCCCCCTGATGAATGGGTATTACGTAAGTATCAACGCCCATGATCCTTCTTAATTCTAATGTTATCATATATTTTTGAACCCCAAATATTAGGGGGGGGGGGATGATAATACAGGCCATCCCCCCCACCTGAAATATTAGGGGGATATACCCCCCCCCCCCCCCCCCCCCATCCCCCCGTGATCAACGCCCCTGGTAAGTACCTTATTCAAAATTAATTGTACAATTGTAAATAGAATTATAATATGAGTATGACATTGTCATTGACAGTGTCAGATGTGTTTAAAAGACTTGGAGACATTATTTATTGGCTAGTCTCCCTATCCTAGCACCATTATAATTATATGAGCCATATTACCATTTTGCTAACACTAACAGTGGTCAGAGTCCAAATAGTTAAATAGGACCAAAACAAATTATAATAGCGTTTTTATTGTATGATTAGTCTATGACAACCTGTACAACAAAATGTGTACAGGTCTGTAGTGTAGCTAGACAGTCAAGATTAAGGTCAAAGGTCAATTAACGTGACTGTCTTCATTATTTATAAATCATTTATAGAATTATACCACACAATTTTTTTCCAAATGCCCACTTTAGACTCTGACCACTGTTAGTGTTAGCAAAATGGTAATGGCTCATATAATTGTAACTGGGCTAGGATAGGGAGGCTAGCCAATAAATAATGTCTCCAAGTCTTTTAAACACGTCTGACACTGTCAATGACAATGACAATAATTATCATACTCATATTATAATTCTATTGACAATTGTACAATTAATTTTGAATAAGGTACTTACCAGAGTCCAGATGAGCGCAGCTATAGGAGTAGACCAAACATGCAAAATGATAGCTTGAACCCCCCTCTCTGCAGCAAATAATCAACAAATTGCAATTTGGACATGACTTCTGGTGAATGCGAGAGGCCATCGCTTGTTATTGCATGCATGTATGTTGCAATTGCACGTACGCGTACTGTGCATGCATATCGCGGCCGGAATATGGCATAGCGCTAGCATGCATGAAATATCCGTTGCCATGCCAGAGCCATCCTCTTTCAGGAAATATTTTGAGTTTCTATATTTCATTTCGAGATTTCAAACAACTTATTTTAAAAAAAATTCAGCCCGAGGCGTGCAAAACCCTTAAAGTTTTTTGACATCAAAGAATTTCCTTACTCAAATTATAATATAGATTCTGTCCAGCACATCTTATTTCGAGATATCCTATCATCTTTTTACAACGTAACACCTTCAGCATTAGCAACGCTAAATCATTGTTGAAGATTTCTTCGCTAGCCATTAATGTATAATTTGTTTGTGAGAAGATGTTTGAAATGATTATTCACAATGCCTAAACATATTTAACGAGTAATCGTGATTTGCATTATTTGATATATCAATAATTGTATTATTGATATTGATAATACTAATGATAATCATGATTATAATAGTAAGTATACTAATACAATACTATAATAACACTACAATGCACATGATAATAATAGTATTGTAGTATTGAAGTATGATACTTCATCTCAGTCCCATACCCCGATTGGATGATACGTGTCTTGCGCATGGTAATAAGTCACTAAATATAAATTTGTATTTAATTTCAAGTTACCAAAATGGCGTAAATCTCATTCACGTATAGAGTTCCACGGTTCAAAGGAGTTGTTAGCTCCTTAGGAAAGATATGCTCAAGTGTTATATGTAAAGCGCACTCCCACCATCTATGCATAATGACATGGGTGACTAGCAACAATAAATAGCCTGGTTAATAGCTACATTTTAAGGCACACTCTATTTTGATAAAACGTCCGGTTGTTCCTTATACAACTTACGAGAAGATTCATCATGAGGATGGTCATGATGACGAGGAAGAGCACAAACATGACGTAGGTAGTGCCTTCGTAGAAGACCTTAGAGTGAAATGTGTCCTCTGCGATGTCAGCCATAGAACGCCTTGTAACTGGGCAGTCGTCGCTGTGGAAGATGTCTCCAAAGTCCAGTTCTCCGATCATCATAATGAACGTCTTTGCGAAAGAGTGCCCGACTTGGTGAAATGGTTGCTTTGAATACAAATATACAAATAAGTAATGAACCTTGTATGTACGTGTTTTGTCTCTTAGGTTTAAACAATTTGTCTTCAAGCTGCCAAGCCTCACCTTATATAAAACAAAAAATCCCTGAGTTTACGGTAACCTTGAGTATTGGTAATTTCCAAAGTGCCCCCCAAAACTAATTGTAACGGATTTGGATGATTTCAATTCCATATGAAAGATCATCGAAGAAAACGCTAGCGGGAGGCGCTAGCGTACTAGGTCCCCCTAATCTGCTAATAGAGGACGGAAACTAAATATTTTTGTGCACGCTAATTGTGCTTAAAACTACACATATGATACGATACTTACCAGCAATTTACTCTCCAATATGTGATCCAACTATCGGGTGGATTAAAATTATGATTTTCCCTCCATTTCGCAACAAATCAGTGATATTTTATGCGAAAGGCGAACGAACGGGGCTTGCGATACAGATGAATATGCGTGGTACTATTACCCCGCATTACAGTCCAGTTTTAGGACCTAGAACGCTAGCGCTTCGCGCTAGCGTTCTCTAGAGTTAATTTGACACTTCGAGTTGTAACGGCTCCTTTTGAATGATAACAGGGGTTTTACTTTGTCGTTTGTAATTGTGTATGCTTTTCGAGCATGGTGAAGTTATAACTATTAGTTTGTACCGTAATCGTGCAGGTTTTGGTTACTAATGTTAAGTTTGACCAATACTCAAGGTTAAACATATTATTGACTTGAATTTTAATTGTTCGTGTTGCTATATTTTAACCTATTAATTATCTATTCTGCCACCCCCCCCCCCCCCCCCCCCCGAAGGGCTAAAGTAAATTTTCTTGCATTTTCTTAAGTTTTGTACAAATATTTTCGAAAATGTGCAAGACTTAAAACAAAAAGGCGGGGTGTCATCTGTACGCGTTCTGGAGTAGTCGGAAAAATCGCGGATGAAAGGGGGGGGGGGGGGGTTCACAATGGCTCCGGCTTTAACCCTAATAAGGCCGGGGGCCATAATGCACCCGCCCCCCCCCCCCCCCCCCCCCTCCGCGAGTTGTTGTATTACTCCGAAACGCGGTAAGATGACGCGCCGCTGCTTAGTCACTTTTTTCTATTCGGTCTTGCGAATGTTTTAAAACAAAACAATTTGAAAATCAGACCTACCCTTACAAAGTTATGTGCCCTTTTGTCTATGCATGTCAGCCCGAAAATCGCTCGATTTCGTGATTTGTGCACAAAACATATGGAAATATCAGATTTCGTAAAAGGAGGTACATCATTGGTTATTTGGTCTTGTTCAAGGGCATATTGCGTCTAGATGGCTCTATATTATGTAAGTTTTCCTTTAGAAAAAGAATTTGCCAGTCATTTCTCATGAAATCAGTCCATTTTGGGGTAATAAGTAAATATCTAATTGTCCTGAAGACGCATTTTTAAATCGCAAAAATGTGACGTCATTTAAAGAACGGACTAATGAACTAAATTATGTAGATGATGCGTCATGACGTAAGCCAATGAGTTGTCAATCACGCTGCCGATTCTGTACCCTAAATGTGGGTGGGGCGTAAACTGGCTGCTAAATGAGATTTCGGATCAGAAACTAGTCTTAAATCACTACTGTGTTTATTTTCATGGATTTTTTTCGGCACACCGATTTTACAAGTCATCTACTATGGAATAAGTGTCAAAATACGTTGTATTGTTTAGGTCCTATAACATTTTATATGTTTGTTTTGGTGTTCTAAATAGTTAAATTATAGATAGAAATAAAAAAACAACATAAAAAATAAAATACATAGGTAAAACAAACATAGAAATACAAACGAAATTATAAAAACAATAGAAAACCTAAGGAAGAACCTGGCTCTTCTAAATGTTTTGGTCGTATAATTATTCCAAATGCTCTAAAAAATATATCTAGTGAAAAACATGTAGTGAGTTTGATTATGAAGAATGTAGGATTTATGGGTACCAAAATGAATGTTATGACCTTATTTGCATACATTACCATAAAAATGCAAATTAATGAATTTTACACAAAATTAAAATTACGAATGTATTCTATAAAACCAACATAGAAATACATACGAAATTATTTTTAAAAAATAGAAAACCGAAGGAAGAACCTGGCTCTTCTAAATGTTTTGGTCGTATAATTATTCCAAATGCTCTAAAAAATATATGTAGTGAAAACCATGTAGTGAGTTTGATTATGAATAATGTAGGATTTATGGGTACCAATATGAATGTTATGACCTTATTTGCATAAATTATCATAAGTATGCACATTAATGAATTGTACACAAAATTAACATTACGAATGTATTCTATACACTTTACTTATCATGCGTGCAAATTTCCACGGCGATCAGCCGCTCCGCGGCCGAGATCTTAATGGGGGGGGGGGGGGGGGGGGGGGGGAGGGGGGGATAATGGCCCGCCCCCTCCCCCCGGCCGTAGGAAGACCTCAATAGCCCGGCCTTTTTAGGGTTAACAGGGTTAAAATACGGTGTACTTAAGGTGGATTTTATGTCTACATGATTGTTATGTACGCATAGTCTATGACAAGATTAGCTAACAAAATATGCTTCTTTTCAACACAAGAATGACGTACCTGGTTCATGAGAAGAGCGTAGAATGCCAACGAAAATGCAATGAGGAAAAGAACCAAGATCGTGGACACATTTCATGAATGTTTTCAGGATATCTGCAAGAACAATGGGTGTAAAGGATAGTGTTCAAGGTTGGATCACGTATACATTAAACGTTTGCACTAAACTTTACATCAATACAATAGCTGAACTCTAAATATATTGCAATTCCCGTCAATGTCACCTATTCAATGGAATAACTGTGC
>JBAMJV010013182.1:0-16500 GCA_037951105.1 Echinarachnius parma
CGCTGTGCGGATTGTGTGGAGTATTTGCATCAAAGTTTTCAATATGTTATGGTAATTTTCAAAATGAGTATAATTCGAACCTATGGAAGATCATGTATTATATCCGGCAGCACAAAAGTTTCAATATACTCTGCTGCGCTCTCCGATATATTATAAAAAGGAACATTGGTTTGGTTCTAGATACCAGTTGCAGCTAACTATACCTTTTAAACAATTCATTATCATAACATTAGGACAGACTCATCGTTGTAATTATACATTTATAACTGTCATAATATTGATGATATCAGCGTGTATATCATCGAACTACCAAACAAATACAGACTACGTACCTAAGCAAAACAACAGAGAAGATAACTTAGCCTAATTCAATTTTGTTTCAACAATAAAAAGAAGAAAAGTTGATAAAATATACGTTTGTTTTGTGATATGAAATCATTGTGCCATTGCGTGGAAATGTTTAAACACAATTCGTATACTACCCGCAACTAAGAACCGCGGTTGAAAAAGCGCGGGGAAACCGCGGGTAAACCGCGGTTGAAAAACCGCGGGTAAACACAGTGAAGATAACTTAGCCTAATTCAATATTGTTTCAACAATGAAAAGAAGAAAAGTTGATAAAATATACGTTTGTTTTGTGATATGAAATCATTGGGCCATTGCGTGGAAATGTTTTAAACACAATTTGTATACTACCCGCACCTAAGAACCGCGGTTGAAAATGCGCGGGGAGATGCCCGCACTTCAAAACCGCGGGTATAAACGCCCTCTACGTTGTCGTCTTACCGCCAATGTATCATATTTATATCAACAAGTGCATACAGATGTACATCCGAATTGTTCCATGTTTTGTGGCTATATTGGCATTGTTACCCGATTCCTTTAATTGATGTGAATATAATACGATCACGGCCATATTGCAGAAAGAGGTTAACCGACTTTGTTATCAAACCTAAAAAGAGTAATACTTAGGTAATAATATGCAGGTCGTATGAAACCATTGGGACTGAAAACATCCAGCATATTTGCCGACTTTGACTAATTTGAAGTTCTTAATCGATTATTACTCTTTCTACAATGGAGCCATATCGTATACATGTACAGTTACATTATCAAATACACGTTTGAAGATAGCTGGGAATGTTATCAAAGTAACGATTATTAGTAGTCTTTCCTATAGCAAGATATAGTAGGTTTTTTGTTGTTGTTTTATAATGGCTAATAGTGGACGTATAAACTGCAGAGATGGTATATTTTCAACAGGTAGTGATGACGTTTGTCTGAAAAATAAGCGGTCATTATTATAAAAGAGCATATTTGTCCGATTTGATCTGCACTTGAAGCAACCCCCCCCCCCCCCCCTTTCAAAATGAGTATAATTCGAACCTATGGAAGATCAGGTATTATATCCGGCAGCACAAAAGTTTCAATATACTATGCTGCGCTCTCCGATATATTATAAAAAGGAACATTGGTTTGGTTCTAGATACCAGTTGCAGCTAACTATACCTTTTAAACAATTCATTATCATAACATTAGGACAGACTCATCGTTGTAATTATACATTTATAACTGTCATAATATTGATGATATCAGCGTGTATATCATCGAACTACCAAACAAATATAGACTACGTACCTAAGCAAAACAACAGAGAAGATAACTTAGCCTAATTCTATTTTGTTTCAACAATGAAAAGAATAAAAGTTGATAAAATATACGTTTGTTTTGTGATATGAAATCATTGTGCCATTGCGTGGAAATGGTTTAAACACAATTCGTATACTACCCGCAACTAAGAACCGCGGTTGAAAAAGCGCGGGGAAACCGCGGATAAACCGCGGGTAAACCGCGGTTGAAAAACCGCGGGTAAACACAGAGAAGATAACTTAGCCTAATTCAATTTTGTTTCAACAATGAAAAGAAGAAAAGTTGATAAAATATACGTTTGTTTTGTGATATGAAATCATTGTGCCATTGCGTGGAAATGTTTTAAACACAATTTGTATACTACCCACACCTATGAACCGCGGTTGAAAATGCGCGGGGAGATGCCCGCACTTCAAAACCGCGGGTATAAACGCCCTCTACGTTGTCGTCTTACCGCCAATGTATCATATTTATATCAACAAGTGCATACAGATGTACATCCGCATTGTTCCATGTTTTGTGGCTATATTGGCAATGTTACCCGATTCCTTTAATTGATGTGAATATAATACGATCACGGCTATATTGCAGAAAGAGGTTAACCGACTTTGTTATCAAACCTAAAAAGAGTAATACTTCGGTAATAATATGCAGGTCGTATGAAACCATTGGGACTGATTACATCCAGCATATTTGCCGACTTTGACTAATTTGAAGTTCCTAATCGATTATTACTCTTTCTACAATGGAGCCATATCGTGTACATGTACAGTTACATTATCAAATACACGTTTGAAGATAGCTGGGAATGTTATCAAAGTAACGATTATTAGTAGTCTTTCCTATAGCAAGATATAGTAGGTTTTTTGTTGTTGTTTTATAATGATTAATAGTGGACGTATAAACTGCAGAGATGGTATATTTTCAACAGGTAGTGATGACGTTTGTCTGAAAAATAAGCGGTCATTATTATAAAAGAGCATATTTGTCCGATTTGATCTGCACTTGAAGCAACCCCCGCCAGCCCCCCCCCCCCTTTCAAAATGAGTATAATTCGAACCTATG
Source organism: Echinarachnius parma (assembly GCA_037951105.1). NCBI lineage: Eukaryota > Metazoa > Echinodermata > Echinoidea > Clypeasteroida > Echinarachniidae > Echinarachnius > Echinarachnius parma. Next base: position 2,716 of record JBAMJV010013182.1, read on the forward strand.
GAAGATCAGGTATTATATCCGGCAGCACAAATGTTTCAATATACTATGCTGCGCTCTCCGATATATTATAAAAAGGAACATTGGTTTGGTTCTAGATACCAGTTGCAGCTAACTATACCTTTTAAACACTTCATTACCATAACATTAGGACAGACTCATCGTTGTAATTATACATTTATAACTGTCATAATATTGATGATATTAGCGTGTATATCATCGAACTACCAAACAAATACAGACTACGTACCTAAGCAAAACAACAGAGAAGATAACTTAGCCTAATTCTATTTTGTTTCAACAATGAAAAGAATAAAAGTTGATAAAATATACGTTTGTTTTGTGATATGAAATCATTGTGCCATTGCGTGGAAATGTTTTAAACATAATTCGTATACTACCCGCAACTAAGAACCGCGGTTGAAAAAGCGCGGGTAAACCGCGGATAAACCGCGGGTAAACCGCGGTTGAAAAACCGCGGGTAAACACAGAGAAGATAACTTAGCCTAATTCAATTTTGTTTCAATGAAAAGAAGAAAAGTTGATAAAATATACGTTTGTTTTGTGATATGAAATCATTGTGCCATTGCGTGGAAATGTTTTAAACACAATTTGTATACTACCCGCACCTAAGAACCGCGGTTGAAAATGCGCGGGGAGATGCCCGCACTTCAAAACCGCGGGTATAAACGCCCTCTACGTTGTCGTCTTACCGCCAATGTATCATTTTTATATCAACAAGTGCATACAGATGTACATCCGCATTGTTCCATGTTTTGTGGCTATATTGGCAATGTTACCCGATTCCTTTAATTGATGTGAATATAATACGATCACGGCCATATTGCAGAAAGAGGTTAACCGACTTTGTTATCAAACCTAAAAAGAGTAATACTTAGGTAATAATATGCAGGTCGTATGAAACCATTGGGACTGATTACATCCAGCATATTTGCCGACTTTGATTAATTTGAAGTTCCAAATCAATTATTACTCTTTCTACAATGGAGCCATATCGTGTACATGTACAGTTACATTATCAAATACACGTTTGAAGATAGCTGGGAATGTTATCAAAGTAACGATTATTACTAGTCTTTCCTATAACAAGATATAGTAGTTTTTTGTTGTTGTTTTATAATGATTAATGTGGACGTATAAACTGCAGAGATGGTATATTTTCAACAGGTAGTGATGACGTTTGTCTGAAAAATAAGCGGTCATTATTATCAAGAGCATATTTGTCCGATTTGATCTGCAGTTGAAGCAACCCCCGCCAGCCTCCCCCCCCCCCCCCCCCCCCTTTCAAAATGAGTATAATTCGAACCTATGGAAGATCAGGTATTATATCCGGCAGCACAAATGTTTCAATATACTATGCTGCGCTCTCCGATATATTATAAAAAGGAACATTGGTTTGGTTCTAGATACCAGTTGCAGCTAACTATACCTTTTAAACACTTCATTACCATAACATTAGGACAGACTCATCGTTGTAATTATACATTTATAACTGTCATAATATTGATGATATTAGCGTGTATATCATCGAACTACCAAACAAATACAGACTACGTACCTAAGCAAAACAACAGAGAAGATAACTTAGCCTAATTCTATTTTGTTTCAACAATGAAAAGAATAAAAGTTGATAAAATATACGTTTGTTTTGTGATATGAAATCATTGTGCCATTGCGTGGAAATGTTTTAAACACAATTCGTATACTACCCGCAACTAAGAACCGCGGTTGAAAAAGCGCGGGTAAACCGCGGATAAACCGCGGGTAAACCGCGGTTGAAAAACCGCGGGTAAACACAGAGAAGATAACTTAGCCTAATTCAATTTTGTTTCAATGAAAAGAAGAAAAGTTGATAAAATATACGTTTGTTTTGTGATATGAAATCATTGTGCCATTGCGTGGAAATGTTTTAAACACAATTTGTATACTACCCGCACCTAAGAACCGCGGTTGAAAATGCGCGGGGAGATGCCCGCACTTCAAAACCGCGGGTATAAACGCCCTCTACGTTGTCGTCTTACCGCCAATGTATCATTTTTATATCAACAAGTGCATACAGATGTACATCCGCATTGTTCCATGTTTTGTGGCTATACAGGGTGGCCCAGAAATAACGGAACGGGGCACTTCCCAAAATAAAGTAACACAATGAAAATGTCCATCGGATAGGGTGTCCTTTCCAATGAACATCGATACCAAGAAAAGTAATTTTGGACGTGTAGTTTTTGTTTTAGGGCGCTTTGAGTGAGACCATGTCAGGTTCTTATTTTTGTCAATTTTTACCAAGTCGGTGTCTGATAAATGAGACTTACTGCCCGCCATACTATTTACCGATTATGTCCATTCTTTCGGCACCGCTCGGCACACAGCTGAATGCACACTAACAATGGCGCGCTGAATACTCGCGTGTACAATGGTATGTAGGGCAATAAGTCTCATTTATCAGACACCGACTTGGTAAAAATTGACAAAAATAAGAACCTGACATGGTCTCACTCAAAGCGCCCTAAAACAAAAACTACACGTCCAAAATTACTTTTCTTGGTATCGTTGTTCATTGGAAAGGACACCCTATCCGATGGACATTGTCATTGTGTTACTTTATTTTGGGAAGTGCCCCGTTCCGTTATTTCTGGGCCACCCTGTATTGGCAATGTTACCCGATTCCTTTAATTGATGTGAATATAATACGATCACGGCCATATTGCAGAAAGAGGTTAACCGACTTTGTTATCAAACCTAAAAAGAGTAATACTTAGGTAATAATATGCAGGTCGTATGAAACCATTGGGACTGATTACATCCAGCATATTTGCCGACTTTGACTAATTTGAAGTTCCAAATCGATTATTACTCTTTCTACAATGGAGCCATATCGTGTACATGTACAGTTACATTATCAAATACACGTTTGAAGATAGCTGGGAATGTTATCAAAGTAACGATTATTACTAGTCTTTCCTATAACAAGATATAGTAGTTTTTTGTTGTTGTTTTATAATGATTAATGTGGACGTATAAACTGCAGAGATGGTATATTTTCAACAGGTAGTGATGACGTTTGTCTGAAAAATAAGCGGTCATTATTATCAAGAGCATATTTGTCCGATTTGATCTGCAGTTGAAGCAACCCCCGCCAGCCTCCCCCCCCCCCCCCCCTTTCAAAATGAGTATAATTCGAACCTATGGAAGATCAGGTATTATATCTGCGCTCTCCGATATATTTTAAAATTTTGTTTCAACAATGAAAAGAATAAAAGTTGATAAAATATGGAAGTGGTTTTCACTGTAGTGGATGTGTTAAATTGAATATGTTCTGACAGGTAGTGGTTTCTCCAAAAAATAACCAGTGATTATAAGCGTTCCAAATGATTCCCCTTTCCCATAAACTACATTTATAACGAAAACAACACGTTCGCGGCAATTAAAACTATATCAGAAACGCATGGTATTATTTGTAAAGTTGTTTGAATATTTATTATGCATCATTCAAACTAACAATTTAGTAATTCTAACAATAAATATATTTACACATTTCATATAAGGAGATGCAATATATTCTACTTTTCAACCCATACAAACATCGTAAAATTAACGAGTGAATCGTACTATAAACAAACATCCTTCCAGCAGGTACAAATCACGTTTAATCTAAAACGGTAATACGATTTACAGATTGCCCTTATTAAATCCTAATGGATATAATTATAAATCATCATCACAAATTACAAGCAAAAATTATTGGTTTATTTTGCATAACAATAATAAGATATCACTACCATAGACCTAGTACATGTATACCTCAAAGTTTATTGTCAAAGATGGCAGAATTTACATAGTCATGAAATAGCGTTAAGTAAATTAAGTTAAGTAAATTACGGAGTAGTAATTTTTTTATTACTGGGATATAGTCATTGAAGACAGAAACACCTTGTTCACAATCAGTTCAGAAAGACTTAAATGTACATAATACATCCGATTGGGAATTTACCTTTGTTCAGAAAGTATTATTATTAAATCATTCAATATTTTAAAATTAGGCCTATACCCTCGAATTGTCTCGTCAATACTACCCAATCATCGTGTAGAAACGTATGATATGGGGAAGCGCCTCCCATAATTTGACAAAAAGTAAATCTTAAACATAACCCCCCCCCCCCCCCCCCCCCCGAAAAAAGGCAACAACACATGTATGGGGCTATAGATTCCATTATCTATCTATTTGATTGATTGATTATTTTTGTTTCATTATTAACACGGTAAAAGCCCAAACAGCCGAGTTACTGGTGTACACTTACATTGGGGCTGGATAAAATACATGCAAAGAAACATTGACAACATAATAAGGATACAAATAATTTATAAAGTAATATAGTAAGCAAATGGACATTGATGACATCATGATATTGAGTAATTAAAACAAAAATATAAATTAAAACGGATATATATCAAATATAACAGTTATTGCCCAGTAAATCAAGATGGCACCAAAATAGACAAAGAAAATATAAATTTGCAATTGTTTGTTCAAATATTAAACAAGTTTCAAGTTTCAATTTCAATTTATTTTTTCCATATGCAGATAAAAAACAACATATACAAAGTAATACTCATTGCATTAAAATGACAAATAAGCAAAATAACATTTAGAAGAGATAACATAAGTAAGACATAGAAGGAAATAAGTATGAGTGTATTTTTATCTAGCGTATGGAAGGTATCGTGGCAGGAAGCCATCGACTTATAAAATGCCGATACCTAAACATAATATGAAATATAAATATATACATGTATAAGAATAAAGGAAGCCCTAAAAAACATCAACATCAACAACAAACATGCCTATACAAAATATTATATTACATAATGTATGATCATTATGTTCGAAAAGGTTTAAATAAATATTACGGTGTATAATTCAAATATTTTTTTCATGTTTCGCTTGAATTGGTTCAACCTGTTTTGTTGATAAATAAAATAAGCATAGATCACTTAAATAAGTAAATACAGAGTTTAGAAAATACCTGTGAATAATAATTACTAAAAAAATGAAACATATAAATTACGGTATATAATGTGTGAAGAAATGAATTATGTTAAATGAAAATAGTCCTCTAGGGCATATCATATAAACAATTTAAAATCACAAATAATACAAGACACATAGTTTAATTTAGCTGTAATGCAGATATTCAAAAGTTGTACTTTTACAATGAATCGACTCGTATACTACATATGCTCAAATGCGTGTAAATTTACAAATAGTACGAGAGAACTTGTATGATGATGATGATAATCCACAGCATTTGTATGGCGCCATTTATCTGTTCAAACAGTCAAGGGCGCCGTTCCTCCAAAAACTCAATTTACTGCACATATTCCTTGAAAAGAAATGTTTTTAGGCCTGCTTTGAAACCTTCAAGTTTGTCAATTCTACGAAGCACAAGAGGGAGGGAGTTCCAGAGGCGTGGAGCAACTGAAGAGAAGGCACGATCACCATACTTCTGGAGTCGTGTCCGTGGGACGTGAAGAAGAAGACCTGACGAGCGTAGCCCTGGACAAGACTGATTCTTTTCCACCAAGGAAGCAACATATTGAGGGCCAGATCGTGGACAGCCTTGAATGACAATAGTAGGACCTTTGGGCATTAGTGCAGTTTGTACCGACCAGGACCTGCATGAACAGAATTGAGAAAGAAATATTGATTTCAAACAGATATCAACATTATATTAGATAATGTATAATACATGAAATATTTACACAAATCAAAACATCTGATGAAACAAAGTAAAGGGTATGTATTAAAAGTTAATAATCCGAAGAAACAAACTTGAAAATAATATTAAAGAAAAAACATGAACGCATAGATTAATAACAAAACGTAACGAATAAACAGCATAACATGGTCAAATTCATTAAATATTTGAAAATTAAAACAAAACTTACGTATCATGCTAGTTGGCCTTTTCTGTGACTGGCGACAGTTGACAGGCAATTAAACAGGCATCAACGTAATTGCACCAATTTGATGAAAGCGTAACAAAACTAGTTTAGTAAAACGGGTGCGTAAAATAAAGCTAACTCGATAGAAATGTATAAGTGAATAAAATAACCAAATGAATTTAAGCTAGTTAAACAACTTTGACGGAAGACGAACGAGTCGAAATTAGTTACGAAATTACACCAAACGGGTGCATAAAATGAATCTAAATCGTTCAGAATATTAGTCAATAAAATAACCAATGTATTTAAGTTAGTTTGAACAACTTTACCAGATGATAAATGAGTAGAAATTAATTCCGAAATTTCACCAAACGGGTGTGGAAAATATGCTAAATCGTTAGGATATTAGTCAATAAAATAACATATGTTATTGCGATAGTTTAGTGACTTTATCGGGCGACAAACGAGTCGCAATTAGTTCCGATATTTCACTAAACGGGTGCGCAAAATATGCTAAATCGTTAGGATATAATTCAATAAAATAATAGATGTTAATGCGATAGTTTATAGTGACTTTATCGGGCGACAAACGAGTCGCAATTAGTTCCGATATTTCACTAAACGGGTGCGCAAAATATGCTAAATCGTTAGGATATTATTCAATAAAATAACATATGTTAATGCGATAGTTTAGTGACTTTATCGGGCGACAAACGAGTCGCAATTAGTTCCGATATTTCACTAAACGGGTGCGCAAAATATGCTAAATCGTTAGGATATTAGTCAATAAAATAACAGATGTTATTGCGATAGTTTAGTGACTTTATCGGGCGAGAAACAAGTCGAAATTAGTTCAGTAATTTCACCAAACGGGTGCGTTAAATGAAGCTAACTCGTTAGGAATATTAGTGAATAAAATAACCAATGTATTTAAGTTAGTTTGAACAACTTTACCAGATGATAAATGAGTAGAAATTAATTCCGAAATTTCACCAAACGGGTGTGGAAAATATGCTAAATCGTTAGGATATTAGTCAATAAAATAACATATGTTATTGCGATAGTTTAGTGACTTTATCGGGCGACAAACGAGTCGCAATTAGTTCCGATATTTCACTAAACGGGTGCGCAAAATATGCTAAATCGTTAGGATATAATTCAATAAAATAATAGATGTTAATGCGATAGTTTATAGTGACTTTATCGGGCGACAAACGAGTCGCAATTAGTTCCGATATTTCACTAAACGGGTGCGCAAAATATGCTAAATCGTTAGGATATTATTCAATAAAATAACATATGTTAATGCGATAGTTTAGTGACTTTATCGGACGACAAACGAGTCGCAATTAGTTCCGATATTTCACTAAACGGGTGCGCAAAATATGCTAAATCGTTAGGATATTAGTCAATAAAATAACAGATGTTATTGCGATAGTTTAGTGACTTTATCGGGCGACAAACGAGTCGCAATTAGTTCCGATATTCCACTAAACGGGTGCACAAAATATGCTAAATCGTTAGGATATTAGTCAATAAAATAACAGACGTTATTGCGATAGTTTAGTGACTTTATCGGGCGATAAACGAGTCGCAATTAGTTCCGATATTTCACTAAACGGGTGCGCAAAATATGCTAAATCGTTAGGATATTGTTCAATAAAATAACGGATGTTAATGCGATAGTTTAGTGACTTTATCGGGCGACAAACGAGTCGCAATTAGTTCCGATATTTCACTAAACGGGTGCGCAAAATATGTTAAATCGTTAGGATATTAGTCAATAAAATAACATATGTTATTGCGATAGTTTAGTGACTTTATCGGGCGATAAACGAGTCGCAATTAGTTCCGACATTTCACTAAACTGGTGCGCAAAATATGCTAAATCGTTAGGATATTAGTCATCAAAATAATAAATGTATTAGCGCTTGTTATACAAATTTGTTGGACTTCAAACGAGTCGAAATTGCTTCCGAAATTTCACCAAATGGGTGCGCAAAATGAAGTCAAATCGTTAGGAATACAAGTCAATAAAATAATAAATGTATTTGCGCTAGATAAATACATTTTTCGGACGGCAAATAAGTCAAAATGAGTTCAGTTAATTCATCAAAATCGTCAGTAAAATGATGCTAAAATCATCCGAGTTTGATATGATAACCCGCCAATATCCGCCCGTACAATTAACTATTTTTTCACCAACCTAGAGGGCGCTAATCTATATTTCATTGTCGCCATGTGCGCCCGCGTTTACCCGCGGGTAAAACGCGGGCATTTAACCGCGGGCAAATTTCCGCGGGCGCGGGCAAATGCCCGCGGGCATTTGCCCGCGCCCGCGGTGGGTACTTTACCGCGGTCCCAGCTGTACGTCCAAATTGCCAACCACTTTCAATTGGGAATGTCAATTTGTTTCCAATTTGGAATTTTCAATTGGTAATTTCAATTGGTACCCATTGGATTCAATTGGTAATTTCAATTGGTAATTTCAATTGGTACCCATTGGATTCAATTGGTAATTTCAATTGGTATTTGTTTCATTTTCCATATACTTTTCAATTGGTAATTTTCAATTGGTAATTTCAATTGGTAATTTCAATTGGTAATTTCAATTGGTTTTTCGTCCTGGGACAAAAGTGATTGATAGTTCACGTCCTCATTAGAGAGGTAAACTGAAATTAGTTGTAGCTGCTTACCTTGTCAAAGACATGTAATGGTTCTACCTGCCGACTACTAAAGTGGGCTACAAGTTATAAGCCCTTCCCAAGTCTCCAGAAACAAGACGGTATCGCTTATTTGCATTTGCATTTAGCCCTAAGCTGCAGGTCTGCTATAGTATGACACTTACAGAAAAGGGCTATTCCTTCCGTAGCTTTGTGCATTTGACTCTCCTTCCTCATTCTATAAATGCTTACCACCTTGATAGAAGACAAAAGGAAACAAACTCAGCTCCTGGCTATAAGACAGGAGAAACAACGTTTTATGTCTTTTGTATGACCGTGATTGGGATTCCAGCCCTGGAACTCCCGCCATAATATGAGACGGAAGTGAACACGACCGGACCATAGTATTACATTTTGTCCCCCCCCCCCCCTCACCTTCCCCCAACGGAGGTGGTGGAGGGGCAATGACGAAGCAAGACACGTCTAATGGAAGGAGAGTCAATATGTTTTGCCTAACCCTTAATTCCCCTTCCCTCCATATACTATCAGTAATGGATGGACATCGCACCCGGCAATGACTATGAACAGGCCATGGACTTGTATGTTATTGTATGGGTAAAGCAATTATGAATACATGCCATGTCATTGCAACTCATATTGAATTACCTTTTACTTGGTATTATTTCATTAAAAGGGAGCGCTATGACTCTTATCGGGTGACATTTTAGAGATCGTATTTTTATTCTGGATCATAAACTGTATATTCACATGTTAATGTTAATTTTCCACAACCCTTCAACTAGTGAACGTTTAGAATCCAGTGACTCACAACCATACAGCGATACCGAACAATCGAGCATTACTGAGTCAACCAGCAGCACCCAACCAGACTCACAAGCACCCAGCCACACTCAACAATCGTCCATGACAGAGCCACCCAGAAACATCCCACCAGACTCACTAGCATCCATTGATACCGATCAATCGAGCATTACCGAGTCAACCAGCAGCACCCAACCAGACTCACAAGCATCCAGCCACACTCAACAATCGATCATGACCGAACCACCCAGCAACATCCAACCAGACTCACAACCATCCAGTGATACCGATCAATCGAGCTTTACCGTGTCAACCAGCAGCAACCAACAATCCAATCACACCCATCTACGAATCAGAAGACTCCTCTCAAGAATGTGCAATTCATGCAGTAGAAGACAGCCATCCAATGAGACCTAACCGTCCATCCACAGCCAACGATACAGACATGTCATTCAACCTCTCAGCAAGTAGGATACCTGTTTATGAACACCGCGTTACATTAATTTGTAGACCTTTTTGGGGAGCCCTCATCATGCCTCATATTTGTAGACACATGACTAACCAACAAGCAAATCCTGAGTACTGGATTTTTGATATGTCTATGTAAGTTTGATGTATAGATATAACTGTTTGTAATTTGTAATTGTTAATACCATACAGATGTATTTGTTATAGTATGCGCTATACAGGGTGGCCCAAAAAAAACGGAACGGGGCACTTCCCAAAATAAAGTAACACATGTATTATGTCCATCGGATAGAGTGTCTTTTTAAATGAACAACGATACCAAGAACAGTCAATTTGGTCGTGTAGTTTTTGTTTTAGTGCCCTGTGAGTGACACCATGTCAGGTTCTCTTTTTTGTCAATTTGTATTGAGCCAGCGCTTGATGAATCGCACGAACCGCCGTTCATATCGTTGAGCATCGCGCACTATTGTTAGTGTGCACTCAGCCGTGTGCCGAGAGAATGGGCTTGGTCGCTGAATGGTATTACGGGCAAGGAGTGCGGTTAAACTGGCATTGACTAGGTCGAAATCGACATAAATTGGTACCTGACATGGTCTCACTCACTGCGTCCTTAAACAAAAACGACCTGACCAAAAATACTCTTCTTGGTATCGTTTTTCATTGGAAAGTACACCCTATCCGATGAACATAAACATTGTGGTATTATATTTTGGGAAGTGCCCCGTTCCGTTTTTTTGGGGCCACCCTGTATAAATATAACTTGTTATTTGTATTTGTATTATCATTCAGACTTTTGATAAAATCACTGTATACCATTTATGTCCTTTTCTTTGTATGTTGTTCACTCATTGAGCAATCAAAAAGCGTCGAAATTTCTAAATTCAAAACATGAATATCTTTCCAGCAGCTAGATTTGTAACAAAAGAAATACTAAATCAAAAATTGATCCACCATAAAAGACAATAATTCCAGTCAGCGGGAAATATTCAATGAGAATCGAACAGTGGTACCGTGCATGGTGACATTGTTTATTGGTGTCATGAATGTCTACCAGCTAGGTTATTAATATTAAATGTCAATAACACATTCGATGAGAATCAGTCATGGCACTATGAGGCAGAGATTAATTCGCCTTTATGTCAAATTTGCATCGAGTGGAAAGATCGGATCACATCTGGGCCCCGTTGCAGAAAGAGGTTCAATCGATTGTAACATACAACTAATGGTTTAAAGTCTGCGCGTTTCGACCAATCAGATTTGCCCATTTAGATCACATAATCCTACTTACAATGGATTGTTTTTTTTTTCTGAAACTGGGCCCATATCGTTTGCTTTTTCGAAATACTACATTATTTTACTCATGTTTGTTTATTTATGTAGTACCGTAAAAACCCGCTGTGAAGCACCTATCGATGTCTTGTTTTTAAAGAGCGCTCTCAAACTCCGAAAGAGAGACATTATTCACGAATGCAAATGATGGTCATAAATAATTGAATATTCATGAGAATAATAACGAAGGTGAATCTCATGAAAAGGCCGCCTAAAATAGACAATGTGACTGTGTTTGATATGGGGTGTGTACAGGGGATCCCACCCCCATGAAGCTCTTGTCCCCGTTGTTAGTGAGGATTCAAACAGATGAATCAACTTACAGGACAGGAACAAACATGAAGGTATATAGGATATCTTAAATGCAGACAATCACAGTAAAGCGTTCAATATACGCCTATATACATGATCACTACTTTCAACGTTCCTGCCCCCCCCCCCCCCCCCCCCCCGTTCGTCAAGTAAACGTTTACCACCCTACATCTCTCTGGGTTGCATTAATTCAGCCACTGGTTTGGTGGCCTAGATGTATGTGTGCGTTTATTGTTTCAATATAATGGTTTCCTCTTGTTCGGTTTAAAGACTCAGGAAAAAAGGTAAATGGGGTATTTGTAACGGTATTATAAGCTTTGTTTGTACGACACAAATTGTTATTGTTCCATGCAGACCTTAAAGGGGTAGTTTAGTTTTGGTAGAGAGGGCGCTACAGATCACAATTTTTTGTGAGGTAATGAAAAACTGAGTGTCGAATTTGAGAGAACATGCAATTTTAATGGCAGAATAAACTTTATTTGGTCAAAATCGACCCAGAAACGGCTGAAATATCAATAAATATATCTGATCTTATAATTATTTGGGGCCCAAATAATTAGATGATTTTTAGAAAAAAATAAAAAAATGCTTGCACTTTTTCAAAAATTTTCAAAAGCGTTTTTTAAATAGTTGTTGATGATCTCGCTATTTAATCATTATATCAATAAAACATCACATGCATAATTGTGTATGAAACATGGTTGAAACCAATGCCTTTTTAAAAAGCGCCCTCTTGTGTTTCAATGGCTCTTTTTGAATGATAACAGGCTTTTTACTTAGTCGTTTGTAATTTTGTATACCTTTCGAGCATGGTGGAGTTATAACTAATAGTTTATAATGTTACTGTGCAGGTTTTGGCTACTTAAGTTCAGCCTTACCAAAACTAAACTACCCCTTTAAATTCGACGTTGTCACTGACAACCTGCTCCTTCGGTAACACTTTATGCCATATACATTGCAAGATCATTCATCCACCCACTGAACAAAAGCTATTTCTGCATACATCAGAGTGATTGACAACAGACAATGCTTGCCTGACCTTTCATAGAAAACATGTTTGATGAAGCAAGAACGATAACGTGTGCATTCAAACTTAACAAATATAACCTGATTGTGTCGTGCCGTGTGTCAGGTTCGTATTACCAGGGTCAGATCCAAGAAGGTGAAACAAGAAAAATTATTATGAGAAACAAGAATCATGAAAAAAAGATGACACAAAAAATAAATCACAGACAATTGAAAAATAAAAATAAAATAATAAAATAAAAATAAAAAAATAAAAAAATAAAAAACCATAAATGAATGTAACGTGTAATTTACATTTAATCACAATATAAATATAAACATCACGGGCGTAGACATGACATTGATACCCATTCAAGTGGGGGGGGGGGGTGATCTATTCATCCATCCCCCCCCCCCCCCAGTTGAATAGGTATTACGTAACTCGCTACGCCCGTGATAAACATTGAATTAAATTCCCAAAATAATGTACCAAAAATGGCACACCTAAGAAGATTCGAACCAGTTCCACCAGGTTGATAGGTTTCGAACACAAGTTTTTTTTTCCGATGAGCTAACTAACAAACTTCACTTGTGACGTGGTTTTTATCGTTATATATCTCTAAACCTCCAGTCTAAATTAGGTGATATTAGTTAAGTTCGAAAGAACACATGTAATCGTTTGGGCTTTTCTATGAAAGGTCAGACAAGCATTGTCTGTTTGCAGAATGTATGCAGAATAGCTTCTGTTCAAGGGGTGAAGTATCTGACAAGGTTGGGGCAGGGTCTGCATGGAACAATAAGAAAGTGTGTATAAACCATGTGTGAAACTATGGTTTAACGCATCTTTGAAATATAAGCGTTTAAAAACGAACGGCTCTGTTCGCGTATTTTAGACACATGTGGCATATAATAATCTGATAACGTGATGTTGCTGACTTGTTATTATCTATATAATATGAATTATATATTATAATATACTGTATGCCTTTGATGTCTATGATATTTTTGTCTATGAATTGTCGGGTATGCTTGATATATGCATTCAGAAAATAAGTTTACAGTGATTGCATTCGTCTGGGTGTTCCTTTTTCACATATTCCACGCGACTATTTATGACTCAAGATATGTATTACTTTTGTTTAAGTACGTGATATCATAAAAATAGATGATAGGTTGATACCGGGCTGAAGTGCAATATTTTATAAATCTATATTGATGTTTATAA
>JBAMJV010013183.1:0-26328 GCA_037951105.1 Echinarachnius parma
GCTCATGAGTATTATAGCTAATCTATGCCCAATTATGATTACTTGTTATGCTTTGGATTTTAATGTGTGTCGCTCTGAAGAAGTGATAAGTTTCTTTTGGAACCCAGTTTATATACATACAATGTGTCTTTTCCTTATTTACCTTCAAACCACTTACATTTTCAACTTTTTCAAATATATATTGCAACCTTCTTATGGTGTCTATATCTTTACAAAAAATGGTCATATTATCTGCATACAATAATTGTCTTATTTCATGTTACCCAAAATGTATCCCTTTAATTATTTTGTCCCTCCTTACTACATGTGCCAATAATTATATTGCAACCAAAAAGAAATAGGGCAACAATGGCTCACCTTGTCTGACCCCCCTTTCTATATTAGAATAACCAGTGAAATACCCCCCATTCACAATACAACTACTTATGCCATTATATAATATCTTCACCCAGGGACAAAACGAACCACCAAAGCCAAACAATTTTAGCACTTTCAATAAATATTAATGGGATACAGAATCAAAAGCCTTTTCAAAATCCACCAAAATAAAAAAAACTGTCTTTGCTATAAGGAATGCCTAGAAAAAAATAATATATCCTCTATCAATCGAACCGCTTCCCCAATATTCCTGTTTGTTATATATATCACCTGATCATAATGAATTATTTCATTCAAAACCTTTTTAATCCTAGTTGCTAAAACCTTCGATAATATTTCATAATGTACATTTACCAGCGTAATACGTAGGTCTATAATGTTTAGTATGCTTTGCATCTAGCTTTTCCCTCTTTCTCTATCAATGTAATAGTCCCTTGTTTTTGAGATACCGTCAATTCCCCCCTCACATATGTTTCATTCATACTTCTACCAACAATACTTTCATTCAATATTTCCACAAACACATACACAAACTCACACACACACACACACACACACACACGTGCATAATTTTGTTTATACCTTATAAGGAGTTCATAATTTGATTCCTAACCTTATCCGAGCATGTGCGGTTGTACTGCAAGTCTATCAACGTCCGTTTGAAGCTACACTTTCCACATTATATCCCTAATTACTTTATTGTCTACATATAGTTGACTCAATTTTGCCGAATGTTCATCTGCATTGGCAACACCTTGAAGTAATTTTTTAAAGTTCATAATAAGGCTTTTTTCCTTGAACTGTAGTTATTATTCGAGTTATGAACGTTGTCATCTTAAATATTTCCTGATGTATTGTTCGTGTTATCAAGAGTTTGGTAATTTCTCCTAATTGTCACTCAATTATTGATTTTTTCGTTTAACCCTAAAAAAGCCGGGCTATTTGAGGTCTTTCTACGGCCGGGGGGGGGGGGGGGGGCATTAGGGCCCCCTCCCCCCTTAAGATCTCGGCCGCAAAGCGGCTGATCGCCGTGAGAATTTGCACGCGTGTAGAGTGACGTGGATAGAATACAATGGTAATTTTTTTTCAAAAACTCATTAATTTGCATATTTATGGTAATTTATGCAAATAAGGTCATACAATTAATATTTTTACCCATAAATCATATATTCTTCATAATTAAACATTGTTTTTCACTACATATATTCTTTAGACCATTTTGAATAATAATAATACAACAACACAAATTGGAAGAGCCAGGTTCTTCCTTATGTTTTCTATTGTTTTTATAATTTCTTACGTATTTCTTCTTTTTGTTTACTTATGTATTTTATTGTTTTTGTTGTTTATTTTATTTCTAACTTTAATTCAACTATTTTGAATACCAAAACAAACACCTAAAATCAGAGGCGTCGATCCGTTTTTGCGATTGGGGGGGCGAAATTTGAAAAATTTTCCAGAGTGACCACTGAGAGAGCTAAAAGCCCCACATTGGCATGCCCGGAAGTTTTATTATGCGCTCATTGAAAGTGTCTTGATGGCTCGAAGACCTGACTTTGGGGGGCACCCACATTTGGGGACAATAATGGGGGTCCAGGGGGCGGAGCCCCCCGGAAGCTTTTAGATTTCAGACATTTGCAACTCCTATCATGGGTGTTAAAATTGTATAAAATAGTGAACCTACTCGTAACGTATTTTTAAAGGGCATAGCGAGGAAAAGATTGAGCCTTGCATGAGATGGATCCACGATCCTGTATACTATAGAGCCATCGATATAGTCTAGGGCATTGGGCTCCCATGAAACTAAGCAAGAGCGTCAACAACTTCTCAAAAGTGGAGGAGAGACATTGCGAGGAAGCGAAGCGACCGAGCGGGGGAGGGTGTGGGAGGGGGTGTCCCCCTCCCACCGTAGGGAGCTTTTGTATTTTTGGGCGTGAAATTGTACGATTTGGTGCACACCTGAGACAAACATTTCACGTAATATGAAGTATATAAGTATGGAACCAAACATACATAATGACAAAGGTAGGGGGGACTATCTCCTCCACTTTCAAATGTGGGGGGACATGATATTCCAATTTGATTTGCGTTCAGCGCATATGGACCGAATTGACTGAAAGATATATTTCAGATTATTTTATTTTCTGTGACGGTATGCTATCTATATATATGAGGGTTTAATAAACTTCGTTTGAGGTGTGCGTTTGAGAAATTACACTGCCCAACACATTTCGAAAGGTGAATTCCCGCAACCAAAATGAAACTAGAAATATGAGAAACTGTATGCGCGCGAAGCGCGCGGCATAAAAGAGATTTACAGTCCTTTTCAAACTAAAAAACGGCCATTTTGAAGATTAATTATTGATAAATGTGTCTTTCCCCCTCTTTGGCATTATATCACTCGATTTTTTTCTTCCTAATTTTCGGAATTATTGGGGGGGCGAAATGATATGTTCGCCCCCCCAATATTTTCATTGGGGGGGGGGGGGGGGGGGCGACCGCCCCCCTGCCCCCCAGGATCGACGCCCCTGCCTAAAATATAAACAAGACCAAATAACCAATGATATATCTCTTTTTACGAAAACTGATATTTCCATAATGTTTTGTACACAAATCACGAAATTGAGAGATTTTCGGGCTGACATGCATAGACAAAAGGTCACGTGATTTCGTAACGGTAGGTCCGATTTTCAAAAATCTTGTTTTAAAAGTTGCGCAAGAGCCAAGAGAAAAATGTCACCTAGCAGCGGGGCGTAATCTTTACGCATTCCGGAGAAATAAAACAAATCGCGGAGGAGGGGGGGGGGGCACTATGCATGCCCCCCGGCCTTATTAGGGTTAAAAAGACGATATGTTTGCCCCTCAATATTTATTTGTAAAATTCAACAGGTGTGAAATGGTTGAATTTATTTCTATATATTTTAGGCTAGCTTAAGTGGATAAATTAAGCACAATATTGGCCATATATATTTGATATAACCAGACGAAATGAGCATTCACGACAAACATAGTTACCGATGAAAAGAGTTCTTTTATAGAAACCCCAGACAGTTCTGGGATAAATAAAGCATCCCTCCATTATTGTACCGCTCGACTATTCATGCTTTATAGTTAAGAACACAAATATAACCAGGGTAAAGTACGTACAGTGGCGTAGCCAAATTTTTTTTTTTTGAGGGGGTGGAGACTCCAACTGCGAAGCGCAAGCTAATTTTGCCGGCCTTACGTGCCTCTAGGCATCTGACAGGGGTCCGGGGGCGTAGCTCAACAATCTTTTTAATGATAGGTATGCAAAGCAACCAAATCGGCTACAAACAGAAAAGTCTGAGAGGAGGGGGGAGGTTCGAGCCCATGAACCACCTTCCCCCCCCCCCCCCCCTTCGCTACGCCAATGGGTGCGTGTATATCACCAGGGCATAGTTCCCGTGCAGGTCATGACCATGATATGGTGTTGTTCTTTATTATTTTAGTGAGTATTGTTCAATGCCAGATAGGGGCATGATGCGTTAAGTAGACCGAAACGAATTGCAATGCGTCGGAATATGGTGTATTGAATTACACTAACAATTTATCGCATTGATGACTTTTAGGTTTCCATTCTGTTATGTATGTTCATAGCGGCAGCGCCTCCTTGAATCAACTTAATCGTTCAAAGGAATGTACACGTCATGTTCATCACTCTTGGGAGTCTTCATAATTTAATCTCAACCATGTTCATTGTTAAAGTTATAGTTAATGTCAAACATTACAAAATAACTTGCACAATAACTTGCACTATTAATATTCTGGCACATAATTTGAATTATGGTTGCCATACATGAATAATTATGGGAAAGATAATGACATAAATAACTTTTATCCGGGATCATGTATATTGCAAGCTCAGCTCTTTACAAGAATGCGTCTACATTACCAACAAAATTAATTAAAGTATTCATGTTAAATTGCATTAAACAAATACTGATGTTGTTATTGTCATTGTTTTGTTATCATTGGATTTGAATTATTGGTTATATTTGTCACTATTGAACCTTTAAACGCTCGTCTGCAGGCCAAATATGGTGAAAATCAAAGTTGCTTTTCTTAGCAAAAACTAATTTGCATATTATGCGAATTGTGTTTTATACTTTGTACTGATGAGTCCATCATGTTAGCTGAACTTGAATAAATGATTTTATAACGCCGTTATTCTAATCCCGCATCATTCTTAGGGCAAACAATAAAATAAAATCAGAGTGTTCGCTTTACCCGAGTAAATGATTTTCAGACTGGTTTGGGTTAACTCGTGCACAAACGTGTAAAACAAACTGTGTTGAAAAATCAATGTTTTTCATACAAAGATATCTTATTTGCATATTATGTAAATGGCATTGTTATTTTAAAAAGTGGATATGAGCCCAGCATGTTAAATATATGGGAACAAAATATGTATTCACTTAGGGAAGCTAAATCTTGTAAAGACATGTAAAACTACATTAAAAATCACATATTATGCAAATTAAGCCACTTTTCCCAGCTTCAGTTTTGGGGGACTTTTAGTATGTAATTGAGGGAACTATCCTGAAATGAATTGCACAGAACCATCCCAGGTTGCAATTTGTTTGAGGTAAAGGTACTATTTTGACTGGACTATAATAGCAGATCGATGCCGCCAATACAGGATTAGTGTTCTTCAGCAAGGCACTTTATCCACATTGATGATCCCCATTCAGGTGCAATATGCCATGGGTACTTGGCATGCATGAGGGTGTCAAAAGCATGAGTGCACTATAAAGTAGCACCTGCTGGAATGCTCCCCCGGGAGTGGAGAAAATGCACAATATAATGCGGAAGTGTATCAAATGGCCGAGTTGTACATATTAATATTAGATGCAGGTGTCTCTGGGAGAACAGAGCCAACAACAGCAAAAAAGAGCACTGAAGAGGCTAACCTGGATAAGGAACACTAAAAACAAAAAAAACAAAAAAATCCACGCTCTGTGCGAAATGCGGAGATGATTGCATCCTAGTTCCGCGCCTGAAAACGCGAGTGGATAAAACCTATTCTTAAAACATTCCCGTGGTTTTTGGCTTGATGACAGCAATCAATAATTCAACTACTCTTGCATATCCTTGTGTCCTATTTTGCAGACTTGGTGGTAGGAGTTTGTTGGACCTCAAGGAGTCTTTCAACTACTCGGCTAAGGGAGCCCCGAATATTGTAAGTGAGCTAGTTCCGGTTAAAATGATAGTACGTTTTTGTTTAAGAGTGATACTTTGTCGTTAGGTAATATAAATTTAAGAATTATACATTTGGGAAAAAATCACAATTTTAAACACAGATACAAGTTTTTTTAACAAACTTTTAGATGTTAAATGGGCCCAACATGTTGTCATAAATCCTACACATGTTTAAACATATCATACCCATGTGGACTTCAATTTATTTGTGATAATTAATCTATATATTTGATAACTATCCTATTTTAAACCAAACATCACATTCACATTTGTATGGTAAAAACGGCGTTTTGATGTATGAGGCGTCCTCTTGAGTTAATTCATGCTTTTTGCATGAAAACAGCCCTGTAACTTAGCCGTTTTATATGTGTTCTACTAATCAATCATTTTTGAATTATAACTTTTCATCTTTAATTAGGATTAACTCAAATTGGTTACAACAATAAGGTTTGAACAGAACTGCACTTCTAGTGGGTAGTACAGTTTTGGTAAGGCTGAGCTTTAGTAGCCGAAACCTGCACAATAACATAACAAACTAATCGCTATAACTCCACCATACTCGAAAGAATGTTAAATTACAAACGACTATGTAAAAGCCTGTTATCGTTAAAAAAAAAACATTAAATCACAAGAGGGCGCTCTCTAAAAAAGCATTGTTTTCAACCATTTTTCATACAAAATTAGGCATGAGATGTTTTGTTGAAATAATGATGAAAAAGTGAAATCATCAACAACTATTAAAAAACGTCTTTTGAAAGTTGTTTTTAAAAAGTATTAGCATTTTTTGTTTAATCAGTTCCGATCGGATATATATTTTATTGATATTTCAGCCGTGTCTAAACCGATTTTGATCAAATAAAGGTTATTCTGCCATTAAAATTGTAAGCTCTTTCACATTTTACACTCAGTTTTTAATTTTGTCACCAAAAAATATTTTGTACAGCGCCCTCTATACCAAAACAGTACTACCTCTTTAAGAGTTACATTAAATACCGCATTAGCCTCATACACCACGGGAGTGGAATCCAAATATATGTGTTGCAAAGCACATGATTTGTTTTTAGTGAAAGGTTTATTTTAGGGGGTCTATAATTGAAATTCGTATAAAAAAAAAACACGATAGCAAACCAATAAACAAAGATTCGAATGTAGGTCTGAGTTTTTGAGCCGTCTATACAAAATTACAATATAAGTATGAAATATGCATTATACATACACTAGCCCTTTTGTCTCATCTGCACCCTCATGTGTTTTACAGCTGCAGTTTGAATTAAAACAGCCTCGTATATGGCACTTTAATATTCATTTGGCACAACTCGAACATGGTAGATAAATAAATAGTGTTGTATCGATAATAGAAATGTTCTCATCAACAAAATCAATTTTCACAAGAACCCTTTTCCCTGTAGTATTATAGAACATTATTGTCACCCTTAAGGGTGCAATTCTGCATTCGGAAGCTATGGGTGCATGTGTGCACCCATAAGGTGAAGATCCAACTTTTGGGTGGAAAGTTGTAAAATTTAGGTATAACATGTTAAAAGTGCTTCTACGGCTTGTAGTCTTACACATTTGCATCCACCAAACAAGGAGGGGAACCAATTTTGTAACTTATGGGCTTTACTTATAAGAAAGCTCGCAATGGACACATTTTACAATTTAAGTTACGTGTCCCTTTCTTATCAGGTAAGAGAGAAATCGGATTTTGTATTAAATGTTTGTTTCTTCAAAATCGCTTAAGTAGTATAGACGTTAGGGGTAGCTATAATACACACGTCGACCAACACACATATTGTTCAATATAAAGTGTGACCGACTGCAATGCCATTTCATGCCTTGCGAACACACCCAATGCAGCAAGTATACATGGAATAATAAAGGCTCTCACTACCCTAGCTGCTGCTGCTAAGCTACAAGACAACTATTGTACCTGGTGACTATCCATAGCTTGCCTACCATACATTAGCACTGTTCTACATAATCACATTGCTATATTAGCCTACACGCATTCTACACTAACATGTACACTGTATACACTGCATAATGTGCATACCGAAACAGGTGAGTGGGTAACTTAAGCCGGTTATTCTCTATTCTAACTCACTGTGCACTGTAGTGTCCAATGATTCAACCTATTAGCTCCCTATTCTTTTTCAAACTCTCACACATTGTACATGTATCAACATTATACTTGCACATTTTGAGAAAGATCCGCGGTGTTTGCAAATGTGTTAAACTACCTCACTACAAAAAAACGAGGGTGTTAAATTGGTGTTAAATTAACACCACTGGTATATATATTGGACTACACCAGCCGGGTGTAGACTAGCCTTTTAGCAAGGCTTCGTGTATCAAGCAGGTTTAGGAACGACTGAACGCGTGATGGAGACTATCTGGCGAGTGGTGAAGTCAGGCAAATGATTGTGCAGGGTAGTCGCGCTGTCCAGTCGTTCCTGCATAATGCATACTATACCGTGCATTCAACTCAGCTCAGACGAGACAGGCCTTGTCAAGAGGCTAGGTGTAGACCAATATAGATACGAGTAGTGTTAATTTAACACCCTAGTGTTTGCAGTGCTCTAAGGGTGCATATTTAAACCTGTATTTCTTAGTGTGTACAAAATGGAATACCCCCACTGTAGGTTTGGCCGACCGCAGAGGTACCCGAGCTGCGAGGTTCCATGGAAGATATGTATGACAGGTGCATCGAACTCAACAAAAGAATCCTCGATGTCATTGGGCATGCACTTCAGTTAGAGGTAGGTAGACAATATAAAACTGGGCAATCTGGAAGTGATGCATAAAGAGGTGCGACTAATCGTAAGTCAGAAAATGAGCGCACTTGAGCCAATCAGCGTTGCGCATGTAGGCGCATTTAGTGACTTAAGATCATTGATTGAAAGTCGGTTGACAATCGAAATTTCCCGATCGATCGCAACTCTATATATGCAACATCCCCTAGAAGGAATCAAGTAAAATTGACAACTCCACAAAACTTAAAAACAAGCACTGGTTCTCCCGTGCCATGTTTTAGATTCGTATCACCAAAAGAAGCATTGAACATAATCCGGTTTTTGGATTTTCCCTTTCGTACGAAAGATACGTAAGTTTCAAGTGTGTGGATGTTTGAATAAGCCTCTGGAAAATGTCCACTGTTAACACAGTTAGTGCAAAATAGGTAGCATATATCACATTGCATTTTCTCCCTTTACTTGGTCATTATAATTAACACACATTACTTTTGTTATTCGACCTATCAGAAAGGAGCAATACAAATGTAATCAACATGATCAACCCTTCTTAATGTTTGCCCTTTAAATTTATCCATTACTTACTTTGGAAAGGTATCTTGTACCTCATACTGTGCGATACTTTCATTTGTATACCTTCGGAATACAAATAAATAATTAGATAATAATAGCCGTACCATAAATACAACCACATTGTGGATTTTTAATATTGAATACAATAATTGAATATGATTATTGCAGCCATGAAGGCAATTACTGAAAATTATGTAAATGTTTAATACTGTCTTCAATAACTCATTGAACACAATTTTGCGACATTATTGTGTACTATCTGGAGCGATCTTTAAATAGGATTCGTACAGGCACACACCTATTGAAGACGGTTATAGCAGCAATATTCTGCATTAACAAGTATTGATAACGGTTAGGACCCCCAGTACTTCAGTAGGCGCCATTCGGGAATGGGGACGAGCAACAACTTCTGTCACATGAGGACGCTCTACTATCCTGCGCCTGACCTGGACAACCTCAAGGACAAGTTGGACAGCTACACCTGGTGCGGCGAACACACCGACCTGGGAGGCATTACGCTGCTGTTTCAGGATATGACCGGAGGACTGGAGGTTTGTTTTGTTTCTTGCAAGGCAAATTCCTAAAACAGATCCAAATGCAACATTATTGTCTTATCATGAAATAAAAACAGTTAAACCTGCTCTAGCGACCACCTGAATACAAAGACTATCTGCATTCAAAGACCACCATTCTTAATCCTCTTTGAGCAGTATAAATGAAACTGGACCTGTGTTAAGAGACCACCTGATTTCGAATACCAGAATCTTTTACACAATCTTTATAATACAGGTCTACATATCAATTAGGGATGTAGTATATCATTGTCAAAATGTGTTACCGTCAACTATGCACAAATTAAGTGCATTGGGTATGCAATCACTTTGCATTTTAGCTCATTACTTGTTCATATGAAATTCATTTTCCATAGAGTTTTTACAAATTACTTAATGTACATATCAAAGATAACAGGAATATATATATCAATCCGTCATCATTTTTCGCACATGTCAACAAAGCTACTAAATACTTTTAAATTTACGGGTGCCATGTAGATGAAAACAACCTCTACATAAATTGATCCGTTATGCTTTTTCGCTATCATACATGCTTGTTGAAAAGAATGATGATAATAATTGAAGAGCTTAGTTCTAAAAGGCGCTAAATCCGCTTTCCATAAAAAAAAAAGTTAACGTATTCGTACATGAATAAGATACGTAGATATCTAAAAGTCCCAAACTTTGTACAAACTATACAATCAATTAAGCCAAAATATGGAACGTTCCCTGTTCATGTTCACATAGGCATGTGTACAAAGTTAGACATAGAAACCTGCTTTTCTCCAAAGTAGAGCAAGTGTATGTAGACTTTAGGAATTAAGCTCTTCGATTCGTATTCAATAAAAACTAGACATTAAATGCGTCACTTTAACGAATTAGGTGATACGTATGTACCCTAAATTTGACCTTTGACCTTTGACCTTAATGTACAGAGTTAAGAAATCATTTTCATGATCTCAACCTATTTTGTATGATGTTCAGCTTAGCAGGATCGATCCACGTTTCAAAATTCAACTTTGCATCTGTGAGAGTTACAGAGATACTGCAAAATGACCATCTTGACCTTTGACCCTGATTTTCATAATGAAGACACACTTCTAGTTACTACATCTTATTTTACAAATGTTTAGCTCCTCCAAATCTTTCAATGGCTCAATGATCAGCTCAATAGTTGTGATAATTTCACATTTTATGTACAATTTACATTTTGCCTTTGACCCTAATTATTATAATGAAGAATACATCTTTGTGATTTAATTTAATTTTGTGAAATGTTACTCTTATCATGGATAATACACATGCCGAGTTACAACTTTGTAGCATTCGCCATGTTGGATCTATTGTATAAAGGACGAACTTGTATGACCTTTGACCAGTGTTTCACCATAATGACTGAGTTGGTTTTTCTTTCGAATTAATCCTCATTTTATGTATGCCAAGTCGTCCAATTTTCAAGTTTATACCATGTATGATTACCAAAATACTAATCATTCGAATATTTGACCTTTGACCCTGATTAACATGTTTAAAACTACATGTTCGTGAGTTGATGTTGTGTTATGAAATGATTCTCGTATCATGATTTACAAGTCTACAAAGTTGCATCTCTATAATCTATTACGGGTCTTGAGATACCATATGTAATAGATTTGACCTTTGACCCCAATTTGCATCACGAAAACAGCCTTTTTGCAATTTCCGTTTATTTTATAAAACGTTCATCTCACTATGTTCCATGTACCTGCTTATCAACAATCTAGAAGCAGCAACCCGTAAGGAGTTACAAAACAAAAATACATGAAACGGACTATCCTATAGTTCGGACCCATAGACTTCAATTAAAAAATCAATATGATGCCATCACCTGAGCAAAAGATAAAATACACATTACTTTTTGCTCATGATCTCAGCTACAACGTATCAAAATTAGGGAGAAATTCGAGCAGTATTTACAGAGTTATAGGCAACAATACATCGTAGAACATAGTCGGAAATAATGAAATCGCTCAAAACTGCAAATTTTCACTTCACATGGCCATGTGATGACGTCATAGAGTCCGGTTGGCCAAAATGATGGATGGAAGTATAATTTCAACTGATAATCTGTCATACATATTCATTTTAAAAACTTTGACAGCGGATTTTTAAAATAATTATCAATTTAAAAAAAGGTATATTTTGACTACATTTGTACATATTTTGCATATAGCAGCACGCGCGGTTTTTAATGTTAAGCCCGCGCCAATTAACATATTTCTGGTCGGGAAGATCTGAAAATTGTGTTAGTTCATTAGAAATGTTATTGGAAAGCCATCCCCCGTGAAAACAATTCATTTCTTTGTTCCGTACGTGCAGCGCCGTGCAGCGCGCGAAAAAACACGCCCGCGCGCGCGGAAAATTTAGAAATGCTTGGAATGACCTGAGGCGTATATAAAATTGGTTAGTTGGTCATTTGGAGCATTTTAAAATTTTAACGCGCGCGTACGCGTCCGTTTTTTACACGAACGACCTTTGACCCAATGACCCATTTTGTTGCTCTTGACATGAACCTTCTATACACGAATTCTGGTTTAGAAATATCATTGCATAAGAAAGATATGGGCAATTGAATTATTTCACAAAATGGCGTCTCTATGACGTCACAGGGTAGTGACGTCAAAGTTATTACCCAGGTGCACAACTTCAGACCATGATCTATATGCGAACCAAGTTTCATAATGATATCCCTAGCCGATTTTTAGATCCATCGTGCACAAGAAACGCACAGAAATAAGAGAAAAAGAAGATGAAAGAAAGAAAGAAAAAAAATTGTGCTTCCCCAATTCGGTCTTTTTGACAACGGAAATGACCACCGGAAATTATTACGGATAATGATAGCGCTACCAAATATTGTCATATGATAATTTGATATGTTCTGAACAAGATCTTATCAAGATCGAGATTTGTTACATGACACGAATTATATAAACAAAGCAAAGCTGATCATCATGCATAATGTGATTGTGGAAACACACGCTGAGTAATAACAAAAGGTGATACGCTATTATAGTATCACCTAATAAAAGTTAAAGTCATAAACATACATTTTACCATAGGTGAAAGATGTCGAAGGCAACTGGGTGAAGGCTACTCCCGTAGAGGGCAGTGTCGTAGTGAACCTGGGCGATTTAATGCAGAGATGGACTGGTGATAGACTTGTAGCAGGGGTGAGTTCAGTGATAAGCCATTACACTCTCAGAAATAAAGGTTCTAGTTTGCGCCCTTATGGGTTAAAAACGCTGCTACAATTGCAGCACATATACGGGCGCAATGTTGCAACCAAAGTGGGGTCTTCACACTATGGGGGTGCACTTATGCACCCTTAGGGGGGTGCCAAAACACTGCCAATACACTAGATTGGGGTGCATAATAGTTGTACCCTTAACCCTAAAAAGGCCGGGCTATTTGAGGTATTTCTACGGCCGTGGGGGGGGGGGGGGCATTATGGCCCTCCCTTAAGATCTCGGCCGCGAAGCGGCCGATCGCCGTGAAAATTTGCACGCGTGTTTGGTGAAGTGTATAGAATACAATGGTAATTTAAATTTTTTCAAAAATTCATTAATTTGCATATTTATGGTAATTTATGCAAATTAAGTCATAAAATTCATATTTTTACCCATAAATCATGTATTCTTCATATAATTTAACATTGGTTTTCACTACATAATATGTTATTTAGACCATTTGGAATAATAATACAACAACAAAATTTTGAAGAGCCAGGTTCTTCCTTATGTTTTCTATTGTTTTTTAATAATTTCTTATGTATTTCTTTGTTTTTTTCTTATGTATTTGATTGTTTTTGTTGTTTATTTGATTTCTAACTATAATTCAACTATTTTGAACACCAAAACAAACACGTGAAATGTAAACAAGACCAAATAACCAATGATATATCTCTTTTTACGAAAACTGATATTTCCATATGTTTTGTACACAAATCACGAAATTGAGCGATTTTCGGGCTGACATGCATAGACAAAAGGTCACGTGACTTCGTAACGGTAGGTTCGATTTTCAAAAATTTTGTTTTAAAAGATGCGCAAGACTCAAAAGAAAAAAGTCACCAAGCAGCGGGGCGTCATCTCTACGCGTTCCGGATTAATAACAAAAATCATGGAGGGGGGGGGGCATAATGGCCCCCGCCTTATTAGGGTTAAGGGAGCTGTTGTTGTCATGTTGCAGCGTTTTGCCCCCTACTTGTTCCCTAATTTCTCAGTGTGTGTATATAGAGTTGTCACATTTTATTAAATGGCGTAAACGGATGACCAACGGATCGATAGAAATGCTGCGAAATCAAATTATCCAATTGTGGTGCATGCAAATAAATTTCCGCTAGATTAAACAGCTGCAGACATCACCTGAAAACAGTAAAACGGAACGAAATTCGCCGAACTTGAAGAATACGCATACGAACGGAGACGAACGCTATATAAACGGTGTTTCGTGACATGGGCTTTAGGAATACAGCTTTGTACATTAATCTATATCATAAAAGAAGGGCGATATGTTTCCATCGTCTTATCCCGTATTAATAAATGAAGTTCAGCCGCCCAAACAGTATTCGATAACAAAATAATAATAATAACAAACTTCTTTTTCCCTCAGTAAGCCGCGATCAGGTCAGCTCGGTGTGTAGCCTTTTGACAAGGCCTGTCTCGTTTGAGCTGAGTTGAATGCATTGTATAGTATGCATTATGCAGGAACGACTGGAGGGCGCGACTATCATTCATAATTCTTCTTCGCTTGTCGGATAGTCTCTATCACGCATTCAGTCGTTTCTGCAGCGCAGCCATTGCTTGAGACGCGAAGTCTTGTCAAAAGGTTACTCGGCGTGCGGTGGATCACGGCTACCTTTCTACCATAGATTGGTGAAGTGTGATGTCATCAATGACGTCATAAACCATCTTTTTTAGAATTTTCAAATTTGATTGCCATTTTCCGAAAGAGCGTCAAAAATAATGTCCAAATACCGACAATCAATTGAATATTCTACGTATTGGCTGAGATATGCCCATCCAAATGGATTTTACTTCAATGGGCAATCAGTGTTACCAGAGCAATACTGATTGCCTATTGACAACAAATTCATTTGGATGGGCATATCTCAGCCAATACTTATCATATTCAATATGTATTTTCTTTTTATATCAAATGTCACATTTTATGTTAATCAATTATGTTATACACTTGTATTGTTATTTGAATATGTTGATTTTGATTATTCTTTAATAAATGCAGAAAAACATCTGCTAAAAAAATTTAAAAAAAAATGATTTTCGGTATTTGGGCATTATTTTGAATACTCTTTGGGAAAATGAAGTTCAAATTTGAAAATTCTAAAATAAGATGTTTATGACGTGGTAGCTTCTATACTCTATTGTCTACGATGAATTACATGATATCATGCTTGGGATGTTTCACTGTGGGCTAGTGCAGTGTGCATTACGCAATGCGATAGCAAGATGGCACCGCGCATTGGATTTACGATTTATCTATTTCTTTAAATGTGTCACCGTTGAGAATGTCTCTCCAAACAAAGGATCGTTATTTTAACTTAAAGGAACTACAGCGTCTAGATGGCCTAATTTTCACAATTATGCTCTCTATACGTAATTTTTCCTCAAGAAAAAGAATGTGGCAGTCATTTCTCATGAAATCAATCAATTTTGGGGTAATTAGTAAATATCTAATTGTCCTGGGAACGCCCCTTTTAAATCGCCAAAATGTGGCGTCATCTAAAGAACGGACTAATGAACTTAATTCTGTAGATGATGTAAGCCAATGAATTGTCAATCACATGTCAATCGACGCTGCCGATTCTGGACCCTAAATGTGGGTGGGGCGTAAACTGGCTGCTAAGTGAGATTTGGCATCAGAAAATTAGTCTAAAATCACTACTGTGTATTTTACAAGTCATCAACTATGGAATTAGTGCAAAAGTACGTTGTGGTGTAAGGCATAAACCGACCAATAAGTCGGGGGAAATGATTATGATGATTTTCACATGGCATTACAGTAGAATTCATTAACTTTAAAATGGTACATAATTTATCATATTTAGACAAGGTAAAACCACTGAAAATAAGCGCCAAAGATTAGGAAAATGGCTGAAGCAGTTTTAAAACAAGGGAGAAACGGGCCTCTTCAAAGATTAGCGTCCATCCAAGAGCTGTAATCTGATAATTTTCATTCCATGAAAAAACATATTTAAACATGATTTCTGGTAGAATAAAATACCGCATTCAGGAAATACACAAATCCTGAATATCTTATTTTAAACCATATTTGACTATTTCAGCTAATAACAGAGAAACTAACACCGCGACATAACGGTCGTGAAATTGTAGTGTAAGGTCACCTATAATACACAATCTATGAGGATCACGATATCGAAGGGAACGGGTTAAAATCATGCATTACCTTTACCATGTTAAACTTCACTCCATATACTCTCCTTATAGATTCACCGTGTTGTCATGCCGACCAAGCCCGTTGTTAGGCAATCCATCGCCTTCTTCGGCAAGCCCGACGATGACGAAACGATCGTGTGCATCGACGACGATGGGAGGTATCCGCCGATCACGGCACTCGACTCCTACGTACAGAGTGCTAAACGACTTTACCAGCAATAACGCTGAAAATTGAGTAAAGGGATAGTAAGGCGCTTCAAGAAATATTAGATTGTGAGGTAATGAAAAAAACCAATGTAAAATTTGATTAAACGCACAATTTTAATTGCAGAATAAACTTTGCTGGATTATTGCGCATGTCTAACAAAGTAACTAGATATGTTTGAATGGAGATTGAAGTCAGATAGTAACTGTACAACACTGTTGACGTGTCCATCGAGTGAAGCGTGAACGTTCCATAGTAAACACATTAAGGTGACGCTTTGAGCATGTTTGGGGAACAACGACTTTTGGTATCATGTAGCTTCCCCTCTTCTATTTAAGAATATTCACTGATACTGCAACTATTTTATTAGTGTTCATGTTCTTGTGTAAACTATGCAACTGGGAAGTGTGGTAAGATGTATGCATATATTTTAGACAACTATTTTACAATATACCAGTATGCAATGTGCAATCATTTAATACATATTGAAAATTTCCGGAGCCACAGTATCCTGTGTTTATTCATACAATATGTTTTAAAAGGTAATTTTTAAAATAGCGCTTTTTAAACTCGTTGACGTTACGGAGAAATATATACATGAATAATGAATTATGTTTTAGAACTAAGAAATGAGACGCCATGGATATGATCAGATTACATCATTTATTGTTAAGAAGACAAATCATATCATGTTATTCACTTTGTATAATTTGTAATCAATGTATTCAAACAGGAAATATACCCAATGAATTAAAACAAGCCAAAGTTATCCCAATACACAAAAGTTGACAAATTGACAGTTTTTTTAAATTGTGTTTTCATTATTGCCTTTATTCTAACAAAATTAATGGAACATTGTTTTTCCATTTGGAAAAAATAGAGCCAAGCATTTTGCGTCTCATGCCCTATTACATTGTTAATAAATTCATTGAAAATAAAGAAGTAATTGTTGGGGTATTTATTGACGTAAAAGGCGAAATTCTTCTTGATAAATTACATTTGTTATGGGATAAGGAGAATCGTTCATGACGTGTTGAGAAATTATCTGGTAGAAAGAAAGCAATTTACAATATATAATGTACATAATCCTTCTAATACTTCCAACATTTGTTTCCTCTTATCATACAGATGCGGAATGTTTGACTAACATCATGAATACCGAATATTGTAATTTTGGGGGTAATAATTAAAGTAAAATTTTACTACGAAAAGACATTATGGTGATATTAAATTTGGTAATAATGACTGTATTTTTAAGTAAAATTAAAATTTGAATTGATAGATATGATATTAAGAGGGTTTAGACTACACAATTCTTAGGCATAATTTGTTATTCAGATTTTAAATGGAAAACACATACAATTTGAAACACTCAGAAACGTATCTGAAGTGATTGGAGTTATGAGTAAATTAAAGGAGTATTCCGGGCCTGATAAAACCATTCGTTATTTGAATAAGCAGAACAAGAGGAATAATTGGTGAAAATTTGATCACAATCGGACAAGAAACACGGGAGTTATACCTATTTGAACATCATGTAGTAATGAGCGATCGTTTCAAAATTGCCGCCATATGCAACATCATTCACGAGCAACTCGCCATGGCTTTAGTACATGAAAATACATGTATTTCTCATTTTCGTTGGTATACAATAATTTTTCTCTGTTTGTTTTCACGAATTCATAGAAGAATATCGATGGGCCAACCTCATTGGAATTTGTAAGCTCATAAATTTGCTTTGTTATGAAGAAAATTTTAATTTTGTAAAATGTCCATGTAGAAGTAAAAATGGCTGCAGCTCGCAAGTGACGTCATGATCGATAGCAATTGCGAACAATACTAAAAATCGGAGCAAAGTTCATCCTGTCATAACTTTTGTATTGCTTTACCGTTTAGGCTCAGATTTTCGATCATGATTCGTCATATTCACCTCATTTTATAGCAAACATCACATTTCGGGGGTGGAATTCCCCTTTAAGAGAATGTATACCAACTCATGTGTTATTACTTATTAATAATGTTTAACTAATAAGTTTTTATCACAGTCATATAATACTTTACTTTGGGGTGGATGTAGTAATTATTTTTAGAACGGATATAGCTATTGCAAAAAAAAAAGAGTTGTAAGAATAATCGCTAAAACTTCATAATAATAGTAGTCATACAAAACTTTCACTTCTTAAATTCAATATATTACCTGCATTTCTTTTATATCAATACCTATTATTATTATTTATGTATTCATACCATAATAACAATATGCTTCCAGCTAACTTTCAATGTATATTATCATGTAAGAATGTGACAATATAATACTATATAGATCAGCAAATGATTGTAAAGCGCCTCTATTATGCAATAAATTACATGATAATATGAGCTTAAAAGTTATAAAACTGGAAACATCTTTAAAATTAAACTGAAGAAATATTTGTTACATACAGGATTGTTATGGAGAAAGACAATTATTGATCAAAAAGGACATTTGAGTTTTGATAAAGAGAGTACAGTTTTGGTCAAACTGAATTTCTGTAGCCGAACCTTGTACCATTACATTACAAACTAATAGATATAACTCCACCATGCTCGAAATGAATACAAAATGACAAATAACTACAAGTAAAAAGCCTGCTATCATAACAAAAAAAGAGCTGTTAAAACTCAAGGGGGTGCTCTCTAAAAACTCATTGGTTTCAACCATTTTAAATGAAATATTGTGCATGTTATGATTTGTTGAATTAGTGATTAGGTAGAAAGATAATATACAACTATTTAAAAACCTCTTTTGTAATTTTTTGAAAAGAGGAAGCATTTTCTAATTTGTTTTAACGGCTGGTTCAAAATTATCGAATTATTGTGGGGCCCCGCAAAACATTTTTGTGAGATAATGAAAAACTGAGTGTAAAATTTAGAAGTGCATACAATTTTAATGACAGAATAAACTTTATTTGAATCAAAATCGGTTCAGAAACGGCTGAAATATCCATAAACATTAATTTTTGTAATAATTGTGTAGCGCCCTCTTTACCAAAACTCAACTATTCCTTTAACCATCTCTTTGATATATAAATTATGTAATCTGTACAATACAGTGTTAAATCGATTTGTTATTAGGCTTTTGTTTTAATTAATTAGCCTATGTATTTAATTTTCTTCGCCTTTTGTAAATTGTTATTTAATTTTTAGAATAATATAATCGTTGCAAAGTGGAACAGTTTAGGATACATATCGAATATATCATTAGTATTATTATTATTATTATTACCATTATAGTTAACAAATTTGTTAGACTGATAGTATGTCGCAGGGTTTGGGTTTTGGTTAAGGTGCACCTGTTAAGTATCAGATATTGCCCAAAATGACAGTGAAACTTCAATCCTATACCCAAATCATTGTAAGATAATTTATGTCCGAATGATGTGTAAAAGTTTTATTGAAAAAGAACACTGCTTTCCTGGTTAAAAAAAGCGAAAATTTGCGTAAGTTTTTACAACGGATTACTGTATGACATTTATTAGGTTTATGACTGTTCATTAACACTCATGAGCTGAATGATTATCAATAATAGATATCGTCAAACTGAAGGAGCATTTGAAAAATCTAACCCTATTTTATTCTTCTCTTTATACCATACTAAGCCAAACAATACGGTAAAGGAGAAATGTGGAAGCTCAAATTAATTTTTGTGGAGTTAGACACTTTACAGGTGAACCTTTTAGGTTAGAATAAAGCTATACTGTAGTTAATTAATATTATATTTATGTTTGTGTAGTATTCTTTTGTTTTACCCGTTTCATCCTCGGATGAGTTACAGTAACTGTGATCTGTCAATAAAATTATGCTTTGGATCTGCAATCTATAAGTTGACTTTCCTACTTGTAGAAGGTTTTTAATGGACTCAGTGAATTTCACTTTAAATTTCAGTATGCATGGTAAATGTGGTGTGAATTTGGATGCCAGCTAGGAACGTGAAAACAATTACAGCACTCTTCTTCTCCTTCTCCTCCTTCTCCTTCTCCCTTTCCTTCTCTTCCTTCTACTTTTTGTTTTCTTCTTCTTCTTCTTCTTCTTCTTCTTCTTCTTCTTCTTCTTCTTCTTCTTCTTCTTCTTCATCCTCTACTCCTTCGTTTTCTGACTCTCCCCCTAACTTTTTTCATCTCACTTTTAAATTAATTTTCGCAATTTCTGAGAGACCCTCAACACTGTTCATACAGCGCGAAATCGAGAAATATAGGACGTACGCTAAAACTTTGAGCATGACTCACAAGCACGTAGCCAGTATTTTTTTTTGGGGGGGGGGGTGCGTATTCACCCAACGCACCCCCCCCCCCCCTTTTGGCTACGGGCCTGGCTCATTATAGCCGTTGTTCGCGCTTTTTTGAAAAAACAAAGAAATACATAAGGAGTGTGCCCCCCTAAAAATTTGGCGTGCCCCCCCCCCCCCCCCCCCCAATCAGCCCGACCACGCTACGCCACTGCGCGGGCCATTGTTAGTGTGCATTCAGCTGTTCGAAAGAATGCATAGTTGTTTATGTATTGTTCGTTGTGGGATGCTAGGACGGGTATTGAGTGCGTTGTTGTTGTTGTTGTTTGATGTTTATTGGCGGTTCGTTCAATTTGAATATTTTCGCCAAAAACTAAATATTATTTCATTCTTCTCATTTATTTTCTTTATTTTAATATTTTTATTATTATTATTATATACATATGTTTTTTTGAAGTGCATAAACGTTTTCAGACCATCAATAAACAAAACCAAAATTAAAGGCATCATCGGGCCAACCCGGCTCGGTACGTTGAGCAGGCTTCTCAACTGACGAATCAGTCTAGGCCCCCCGATGCATGGAGATGCACTCTGGTCGCCTTCGTTTTTCTTTGCACCTGCATCCGATTCCAAAAAAAAAAAAAAAAATTATATAAAAAATCAAAACAAATCATATTAACCAAGAACATACAGAGGTATAGCAAACATTTTGGGGCTTTGTAAGTGAAAGTGCAAGGTGCAGGGTGTAATTTATATAAATATTTTATATTAATAAATTAATATATATATTAATATATTAATTTTGAGCAAAATTTATTATGGTGATCAAAACCGTCTTCAGTTGCCTGCATAGATATATAGTGTATCAAAACTTTTACAATATCACTACAAATGTTTATTAATACCATTATATACAACAATATAAACATTTCCTTTATATCTCACCGAGGCCCACCTCTCACATCGGGACTCCCGCCGCATATGTGGTCGATCGTAGGCCTCTTAATAGTATAATTATAAGACGAAACCAAAATAAATCAAATAACGTCATGCATTTATATACAAACATTATAAACAATTTCCTTTTCTTTTTTTATAACAGAGCCCACCTCTCACATCGGGACTCCCGCCACATATGTGGAAGTGGGCGTCTTATTATCATAATAATAAAACGATAACAAAATTCTTAGGCCTAGTATAGTATGGGTAATCTTCCGGTTCTTTTCACATAGTCAACAAGAGCTTGTTGGATGGGTCGCTCTGAAGAATTTAACAAGACATTATTTTTTTCCCCTCATATTTAGCCATCAACATGGCCCTTTGAACTATGTACTCTGGGCACTGACACAAAAAATGTGTAATAGTTTCAAATATACCCTCACAATTAGGGCAATGCCAAGTATCGTGCTTTTTCAATACACATAAATTTACATTTAAACCAATGTTTCCCATTCTTAAACAATGCAAAATAAAATACTTTCATTTTTTCTATTATTTAATTTACATATTACCCAGGGGGCAAACACCCATTTTTTCGGATATCAGCTTTTGCCTGTTGTAAAAGGTTGGTGGCCAGAAATGGCTTCTAGGACCTTCTAGGAACACAATCTAGGTGGACAACCTCGCGGACAAGCTGCTCGAAGCTCACAGAATGAGTTTTAAAAAATCACCCCTACTGTAGCTATATGGTGGGTTTAGGCCTTAGGGGTCATGAAGTCCTGATCTCACATTTTTCATGATTACACCACGATGCTTGATGATATCTGCTTGTAAATTCATGGACCTCTTCCTTAGATTCCTGCGCATCATGTGATACCAAATTTGAGCATATTGCATATTTGGTTGTTGTGAAAAATGTTGTTAAAGCGTGATGCGTCACACACGGAAGTGACATTTTTAATGGAGCGTTTATGTATAAAAAGCAAATATAGTACCAATAATTAAAAACAATGATATATTTTGATCATTACAAACTAAATGTGCATCAAAATAACTTTAGATATATGTTTACCATGAAATAAAGTATTTAAAAACACTAAACAATAAAGAACATAAGCAATACAAACAAAGAAATACATAAGAATTTGAATCTGTTCATGTAATTATTTCTTTAGATCTCTTCAAAATTACATTCACTGATACAAAAATGCATCAAAACATAATAAATTTACTTTGTTAGTGTGCCATGAATCAGACACAATAAGAGTTGTGGAGTAGGGAGGGTGGGGGTCCGGTGGGGGGGGGGGGGGGGGGCATGACCAAGCCTTATTGTCAGTGGACTCCACAACAGTATTAAAATGATTACCATTTTAGTATTATGATGGATTTAGTGTGGTCAGGAGACTAAATAAATAGTCTCTATTTGTAGTTGTCTTTAATATTTTTGAGCTCAGATTACAGGATACTATTAAAGCCGTGGATTGTTGTGAAATGTTTACCCAACAATGCTTAAATGACCTACGATAACAACCAGGTTGGACAATTTAACTGCTGAAAGTATGAAGTGAAAATTGAAAAGTGCCCTTTCTATACGTGTATACTAACCCTACTTTCTGAGATACGCATACATATTTCGAATGAGAGAACCAGTTATAAAACAAAAGTCCATTATTGCAGATAATAATATGTACCAAGCCAAATGAACAAATACATACAAAACATACAATGTAAATTGTAGTTTCGGCAAAACATGGTGTTATCGCTTTCTGTGAATGATCTTTTCAATTTCTGACTCGCCAACTGATATCACAGATTTCCGCGAATTTTCTATTCATTTCTTAAGTCACCAGCTGCTATCACTGATATCCGCAAATGTTCTATTCGTTTTCTTAGTCACCAGCTGCTATCATTGACATCCGTGAATGTTATATTCATTTTCTGTGATGGCCCCAGTGCTACAATCATATCATGGATAGGTAGGTATGCATTATGGGCTGTCCTCACCCACATCTCTGAGAGATCCGTGAGATTTTTTGCACCGTGGTATGTATGACAACGCTGTCGACTCCATCATTCTTGAGACTGTAGAGTGTGTGGAGTATGACCCGTGTATCAGCCTCCTGTTGTGTAGATTCAAGGGCTGGAACTTCCACCACAGATCCTCCTGTGAGGAGCACACTTTTTGTTTCTTCTTTGAATCCGCCACCAAGGTACAGATGAGTTTGGCCAAGAGAAGGTTCACGCTGTTCATTCTCACACCACCTTTCACACAGGAAGCTCAGAAGGTTCGCCTTGTTTGCTGATACAGAGACAAACTCCTGTCGATCAGGAGCTGTGTACTGCCCACTGACTTCATATACCTTGGCTAATTTGGATCGGGTATACCTCTGTTCCTGCTCAGCAGACTTCAGGCTGGCTCAAATGTATCTGTCGCAACAAAAGTGTATGATCTCGGTACCAACAGGAACATCTTTCAGCAACAGATTTGTGTACCGTTCGGCGATTGCTTCAAATGTTTCCCCTTTGTGAAATGACCAGCGCCGTATGGCGCACATTGCATCAACAACAACTGCTGTTTTGTTGTCATCCTGAGGCAAATCGGAAACACATGTCACTTTGGTTTCCTCTTTTAAGACCTTCACCAGGCTAGCATTGGTACCACTTCTCATACTGCCGTCTTCCTTGAACAAAGATGGAGGACTATTACTGCACTCATGCTTCCCTATGAAATCAAAAATGTAGAGTTGTCCACCACTAACAATAATCTGTGTCATGCGCAGTCTGAGTGGCAGAGATACCACTAGCTACCCATGCTTCAGCGGCAAGAAAGCATGGCTCAAGAGCAGCATGAAACGAAACACACCTGCAGTGGTAGACTATGGTGACAACCAAGCAAATGCCATAACAGGCGACCTCATCACCCAGGCACGAGAACAGACCATAGATGTGTACACCACCAAAAGCGACCAATTTGAAGATTCTGATCTTGAAAAATTGAGAGCCTACAAATTCTTGAACAACAAGTCAACTCTCCTGAAGCTGCTGCCTCCCACAGAAGATGCTTTCCTCTTGCACCTATATAGAGCTGCTCATGCGACCATCATTGACAAGAATACGCACATCGCCAAGCCAAACATTACATCGTGTACAGAGTTCGGATGGTCCTTGACTGATGGGAAACCAATTCCAGTGCCATCTACACAACAAGCCTGGCCTGAATCGATGGAAAAGACACTATCGTGTGGATGTGTCAGGGGATGCTAGAAGAACTGTTCTTGCTCAAAGAAGGCGGTTCCATGATACATAGGCTGCCGTTGTCAGGGCATAAAAACCAAGTGCAGAAGGGTGCAGTGCACTGCTATAATGGAAAGCAGTGATAGCAGCAGTGACTCATTCGCGGATATCAGTGATAGCAGCTGGTGACTTAGAAAATGAATAAAACATTCGCAGATGTCAGTGATAGCAGCTGGTGACTTAGAAAATGAATAGAACATTCGCGGATATCAGTGATAGCAGCTGGTGACTTAGAAAATGAATAGAACACCCGTGGATATCAGTGATAGCAGCTGGTGACTTAAGAAATGAATAGAAAATTCGCGGAAATCTGGGATATCAGTTGGCGAGTCAGAAATTGAAAAGATCATTCACAGAAAGCGATAATACCATGTTTTGCCGAAACTACAATTTACATTTGATGTTTTGCATGTAGTTGTTTGTTTGGCTTGGTAGATATTATTATCTGCAATAATGGACTTTTGTTTTATAACTGGTTCTCTCATTCAAAATATGTATGCGTATCTCAGAAAGTATGGTTAGTATACATGTATAGAAAGGGCACTTTTCAATTTTCACTTCATACTTTCAGCAGTTAAATTGTCCAACCTGGTTGTTATCGTAGGTCATAGAAAGCATTGTTGGGTAATTTTTTAAAAACGATCCACGGCTGTAATAATATCCTGTAATCTGAGCTCCAAAATATTAAAGACAACTACAAATAGAGACTATTTATTTAGTCTCCTGACCACACTAAATCCATCATAATACTATTTTAATACTGTTGTGGAGTCCACTGACAATAAGGCATGGTCATGCCCCCCCCCCCCCCCCCCCCCCCCCCACCGGACCCCCCACCCTCCCTAATCCACAACTCTTATTGTGTCTGATTCATGGCACACTAACAAAGTAAATTTATTATGTTTTGATGCATTTTTGTATCAGTGAATGTAATTTTGAAGAGATCTAAAGAAATAATTACATGAACAGATTCAAATTCTTATGTATTTCTTTGTTTGTATTGCTTATGTTCTTTATTGTTTAGTGTTTTAAATACTTTATTTCATGGTAAACATATATCTAAAGTTATTTTGATGCACATTTAGTTTGTAATGATCAAAATATATCATTGTTTTTAATTATTGGTACTATATTTGCTTTTTATACATAAACGCTCCATTAAAAATGTCACTTCCGTGTGTGACGCATCACGCTTTAACAACATTTTTCACAACAACCAAATATGCAATATGCTCAAATTTGGTATCACATGATGCGCAGGAATCTAAGGAAGACGTCCATGCATTTACAAGCAGATATCATCAAGCATCGTGGTGTAATCATGAAAAATGTGAGATCGGGACTTCATGACCCCTAAGGCCTAAACCCACCATATAGCTACAGTAGGGGTGATTTTCTTAAAACTCATTCTGTGGGCTTCGAGCAGCTTGTCCGCGAGGTTGTCCACCTAGCTTGTGATCCTAGAAGGTCCTAGAAGCCATTTCTGGTGGCCAACCTTTTACAACAGGCAAAAGCTGACAAACCCCCTTTGCCCCCTGGGTATATATATATACTCTTCATATTAACTTCATAACGTGCTAATTTATTATCAATTTCTATTTTTTTTTTCAAACCTCGTTTCGCTTCTATATCCACAATCTCATTACCATTTAGACTACAATGGCGAAAGGAACCTGACATAGTCTCACTTAAG
This sequence comes from Echinarachnius parma, assembly GCA_037951105.1. Lineage (NCBI taxonomy): Eukaryota > Metazoa > Echinodermata > Echinoidea > Clypeasteroida > Echinarachniidae > Echinarachnius > Echinarachnius parma. Next base: position 26,326 of record JBAMJV010013183.1, read on the forward strand.
ACA
>JBAMJV010013184.1:0-30459 GCA_037951105.1 Echinarachnius parma
CTGTCAGCGCCGCTAGCGCTGGGGGAGATATCGACAAGTTAGGGACAAGCTCGTATAGCGACCACACCTCGTGTACACCGCGTGGTCGTAATACATGTAGCGTATGGGCGATTCTTCGTTGGCGATATCTGTCTACGTCTTGATCAATATATAATTTCGCAAATACATGTATATCAATTAGTAGGCGGTTTCTTGGCCAAATTTGGATGATCCTATATTAGTACAGTTTATATTCTTTCACATTATTGGTAAAAAGAGCTTCCATTTCATATTTGTTAGAGGGGGGGGGGGGGGGGGGGGGAGAGGGGGGGGGGGGGGGGGGGTTCCAAAACTGGCCTAACCCTAACCGTACCTTTAAAGGTGTCATCCACTCCAATAGCTATCTTACATTCGCATTATTGTCATCGTTATTGACTATTCAGACATGCGTTTTGGGCATGGAATGTTGCAACAGGACATAACTCCTTAATTTGTAGACATTGTTGCTGGTTTTACTAGCTTGCTAAAATCATGGGTATACTTAATCGTACAATCTTAAAACGTTTAATAAAGCGGCAATGTTGAATTGTAATGATGCAATGTTAATTAGCAACTTTTCATTAGCGAGTTTTAAATATGTATTTAGGAAGAGATGATCTGGGATTTCTATAAAAAGTTACAGTTAGAAATCTTCCACGTTGACCATGTTTCATGTTTTACAATTGTCTCAGATTAGATTGTTTTGTACAGTTCATAACGTTTGCCCCAAACTGGAAGCTGTTACAAGTATTGATTGTGTGTGTGTATGTGTGTGTGTGTGTGTGCGTGTGTGCGTGTGTGTGTTGTGTGTGTGTGTGTGTGTGTGTGTGTGTGTGTGTGTGTGTGTGTGTGTGTGTGTGTATGTGTGTGTGTGTGTGTGTGTGTGTGTGTGTGTGTGTGTGTGTGTACACGTGCGTTGTGTGCGTGTGTCTATGCCTGTGAAATCTAATCATAAATAAACATTGCAATTCAGTATTCCTAATGGAGTGGTCACACGATACTTGCGACGACCTGCAACAGCTTGCGATTTGTCACGTGCACATATGAAAGGCGGATTTTGCCAAAGTCTGTAATACATCACCGCCCTGTACAAACTCACTGCAGATGTACAATATAAACACTCACAAAATGTTCCGCAATTCAAGGATGAGCGTTAATATCTCTCTGCTCTTATATTGATATGGTCTTGATGCACAAATTATGGAATACTACCACAGTACCACTACTACTACTACTACTACTACTACTACTACTACTACTACTATACTACTACTAACTACTACTACTACTACTACTACTACTACTACTACTACTCCTAATAATAATAATAATTATAATAGTAATATTGATAATTATAACAATAATATTATTTAATAATAATTAATAATAATAGTCTCTGAGCGTCAGACCAGCATTGTACACATCCTCTACTCCCCGAGGAGCATGCTAGCGGTGGGCTACCCTATTATTAGTGCAACAAGCTTATTATGAAATTAGCCTGAGTATGGAGCCATATAAAAGACAAATGTTGCAAAATATAAACATAGGACGTGGTGCAAGCTTTTGGCTTTTAGCTCATACAAAGACCCCCAATGGGCCAAATATAAATTACCGCGGTAAACAAGGTAGAAAAACAACAACAATAATAACTGTGGGACATGAAGGACCCAAGAGCGCAAGAGCCGAGACCCCCCCCCCCCCCCCCCCCCTCGTTGTCATGTGGATGCCGATCCCAATCATGACAATACAAATCTGTCGGTTGAATACCTCCCTTTCAATGGTGAGGGTGTGTAATGAGAATAAATAACTTTTGATGAAAAGCAGAAATATCTATAGAGGCTTGCCAGGAGTATTCTGGATAAATCATTGTCTACCAAACAATGCATCGTTGCCATGGATACAATTTCAATAGGTCACCGCAATTACCGCATGCGATGAGACTTGCCTGAAGTATTCAGGATTAAGTATTGTCTACCAAACCATGAATATTTGCCATGGATACAATTTCAATGGGACAATGGGGTGAGCTGCAGCCACCGCACTAACCGCAATCACCGCATGCTCTCTCTCTCTTCTGTTGTTTTGATCGCAACGGATTTTGAACCGACTTTTTGATGTTCAAAAACCTTGCGACAAGACTTGCGACGGGAACCTGCCGTCGCAAGAGAACACACGGCGCATGCGTTCCATGTGACCGGTCGTGCTATTGTTTGATCAACAACCCAAAACCGGGCTTATAATGCTTATTAAGCACAATAAATCAGATGTAAGGTTTATTTTAGCCGAAATGTAATACACAAAACCTATTTATGGCTATAATTGGGAATTAGACCGAATTTATTGCGATATTTGCATTCTGTTGTAACGTCTAGTTATTTCGAACATGATCGGGCCTTCATAAGTTCTATTGTCTTGTTGCAGCTGTTGCAGGTCGTCGCAAGTATCGTGTGACCAAGCCATTAAGCACGCATGCAATTTGAGCGAGGCTGGCTCAAATTGTATGGTGTATGAGTTCGCTGTGTGTTGTGTGTGCGTTATAATGGCTTGGTCACACGATACTTGCGACGACCTGCAACAGCTTGCGATTGGTCACGTGCACATATGAAAGGCGGATTTTGCCAAAGTCTGTAATACATCACCGCCCTGTACAAACTCACTGCAGATATACAATATGAACACTCACAAAATGTTCCGCAATTCAAGGATGAGCGTTAATATCTCTCTGTTCTTATATTGATATGGTCTTGATGCACAAATTATGGATACTACTACTACTACTACTACTACTACTACTACTACTACTACTACTACTACGACTACTCATAATAATAATAATTATAATAGTAATATTGATAATTATAACAATAATATTAGTTAATAATAATTAATAATAATAGTCTCTGAGCGTCAGACCAGCATTGTACACATCCTCTATCCCCGAGGAGCATGCTAGCGGTGGGCTACCCTAGTATTAGTGCACCAAGCTTATTATGAATTTAGCTACTATGGAGCCATATCAAAGACAAATGTTGCAAAATATAAACATAGGACGTGGTGCAAGCTTTTGGCTTTTAGCTCATACAAAGACGCCCAATGGGCCAAATATAAATTACCGCGGTAAACAAGGTAGAAAAACAACAACAATAATAACTGTGGGACATGAAGGACACAAGAGCGCAAGAGCCGAGACCCCCCCCCCCCCCCCCCCCCCACCAACCTTCGTTGTCACGTTGATGCCAATCCATTCATGACAATACTAATATGTCGGTTGAATACCTCCCTTTCAATGGTGAGGGGTGTGTAATGAGAATAAATAACTTTTGATGAAAGAGGCTTGCCAGGTGTATTCAGGATAAATCATTGTCTGCCAAACAATGCATCGTTGCCATGGATACGATTTCAATAGGTCACCGCATGCGACAAGACTTGCCTGAAGTATTCAGGATTAAGTATTGTCTACCAAACCATGAATATTTGCCATGGATGCAATTTCAATAGGTCAATAGGGTAAGATGAAGCTACCGCAATAACCGCAATCACCGCAATCACCACATGCTCTTTCTCTCTCTATTGTTTTGATCGCAACGGATTTTGAACCGACTTTTTGATGTTCAAAAACCTTGCGTCAAGACTTGCGACGGGAACCTGCCGTCGCAAGAGAACACACGGCGCATGCGTTCCTCGTGACCAGTCGTGCTATTGTTCGATCGACAACCCAAAACCAGGCTTATGATGCTTATCAAGCACGGTAAATAACATGTTAGGTTTACTTTAGCCTAAATGTAATACACAAAACCTATTTATGGCTATAATTGGGAATTAGACCGAATTTATTGCGATATTTGCATTCTGTTGTAACGTCTAGTTATTTCGAACATGATCGGGCCTTCATAAGTTCTATTGTCTTGTTGCAGGCTGTTGCAGGTCGTCGCAAGTATCGTGTGACCAAGCCATAACTGCGACCGTGAGAGTGTTTTGAATGTCTGTTCGTGTGTGTGCGGAATCTACGGACGTAGTTTGCATGCACAACAATACTATCACAAATGCATTGTTGTCACGGTTCTGATTCCAATAAGTGTGGAGGAATACTGGGCTGCGTGCCAAGGCTGAATCCCTGGCTAAATAATATTGTTAAAGGAGAAGTTTTTCCACCTACATTTTACTTTTGATTATGTTCTCTACACATTAAAGGGGTAGGACAGTTTTGCTCAGGCTGAACTTTAGTAATCAAACCCTGCACAGAAACATTATAAACTAACAGTTATAACTCCACCATGCTCGAAAGGTTTACACAATTACAAACGAATAAGTAAAACCCTGTTCATCATTCAAAAGGAGCCATTAAAACATAAAAAGGCGCTCTCTAAAAGGTTATTGGTTTTAAACCATTTTTATACAAAATTAGGCATGTGATGTTTTGTTGAAATGATTAATAAATAGAGAGATCATCAACAATTTTTAAATAATCGCTTTTGAAAATTGTTAAAAAAGTGTAAGCATTTTTTAGTTTTTGTTTCTAAACTATCAAATATATTTGGGGGCCCACATGTATTACGATCAGATATATTTATAGATATTTCAGTTATTCCTGAACCGATTTGGACCAAATAAAGTTGTTTATGGCATTAAAATTGCATGTTCAATCAAATTCAAACACTTAGTTTTTCATTATCTCACAAACAAAATGTGTTTTGTAGCGCACTCTCTACAAAAACTGAACTACCCCTTTAAACACATACTTTCATGCAAATATGTCCAACGCTTGCCCTCTGATCAAAGCAGCAGCTTTATTGAAAGTAAATCGCTGTATGGGCTAACGCCAGATCATCGCGTACAACACGGAGGCTCCCATTATATGTTTTAAAACCCCGATTTGTAATTGTTCGCGTTAAGATATTACGTCGTACCCAAACTAACAAGCTCGGGCTCTTTTTGTTAGCTCTCGCAGCTCACAGGGATTGTGCACAAACACACAAGAGTAGTTTGTGTTTGACGTCACATTTTTGAGCGAAAAATCTAAAACTGAGCTACATATACACCAATGACAGCCTCCATGCTGTACGCGATGAATGGGATTTGCCAGTACAGCGAGTGACAATGGGTCAATGTTGGTCGTATTTACAAGAAACTCGGTTTTAATGTGTATAATGGGGAAACTGTCCCTTTAACTTCAATTGCGATCTTATAGGCCCGGTCACATATCACCGGTTAGCATAACTGGGTTTCCGACGTATAGAAGGAACGAACGAATTGAAAATTACGCTATCCGGCGATATGTGACCGGACCTTATAGTACATACATAGATCCTAGATAAACCTACGCATGGGACACAAGGACAAGTTTGTAACCCCCTGCTTTAATACATGACCACATTTATTGCGGGTTTTCTTTCGAAGCAGCCTGTATACGAATGTGCGAACCGGCGCGTATTGTATAACTTTAACAATGTCAATGCCCTAAGTTGCACTACGCTCCACACACGTCACACATAGAATTGTAAACCTGGGATATGTGAACAAGTCCATCTTTACTGATATCATTTCTCTTTGGGGGAAAGGGGTGGGTAGGTACCTTGTAAAAACAAACATAGTGATACAATAACACGAATATGATAACACACGCATACGACTTTCTTGGATTTCATTTGTCGGGAAACACGTCGGACCGAATTCTCATCAGTCATGATCAGTGGGGCACACCTTTAGTCTGGATAACGAGACATAGACTACCTGCAACCAGTTAAACACCGTTTGCACCTGGGAAACCCATTGGTTGTTGTCATTCGCCACCATAAATAATATAATTGTTTAATTTCATTATTTAGGCAGTCCCTATAGTTCTGCTTATATGCATCATACAAATTGGTCGATTGAAATTCAGGGTAAAAGTATGGTCATTCATCAGCGCATTGCGTCCTGGATCATCCAGGATATTACATTACTGGTGGCCGGTTATACTAGTACTGAAATTTAGGGCAAACGGCCCATTTTCCTACAGCCAAAGTGCAACTAGAGGATTGCCTGGATAATGAAATGAGTCGATTCGAATAAGGGTCGAATTGCAACAAAGATAACAGTTGAGTCTTTTTTATTGTACATGTATGTGGACGTGGTGTGGCAAGATCGGTAGAGCGCGCGCTTTCAGATCTCGAGATCCCGGGTTCGAACCCAGCCCACTCCGTTTGTCCTTCGGCAAGACAATTAATCCACATTGCTGCTCTCTACCCAGGAGTATAAATGGGTACTTGGTCGGGTGTTAATTAGCCTTCAGCACCCGGTGGGTAGCTGGGCTAGTATGCTCCCCATGGAGTTGAGATGGTGCGCAAGATAATTGTGCGGGTTTGACCTGTACCTGATGACCAAGGGTAATAATAATGCGCTTAGAAACATCCGTATTAAGCGCCTAATAAATGTTGTGTATTATTATTATTATTATTATACCACAATGAAAGGGAATGTACTACACTTCATCACTACGCAATGTTGCAGCCATTTGTATCGTTATCCCAGCAAAGACCAGACAAATAAAACCAAGTATAGAAAAAACATTATATTTTGAGGGTTTTGGCGGCAATCTAGCGTAGACTTTTCATGGCCCCGGGTTTCCCCACTACACTGGTTCACAGTAAGTCTGTTTGTATACCGGTCTTCTAGCAGCCAATCCAAGAGCATCACACCCAGATCAAAGTCCGAATATAATCAATGGGGGCAAACTCACTGATCGGTATGTTTTATGATTTCGGAATTATCATGATTTATCTGCTTTTGTTGTAAATAATTGTGGATTGCGTCAACCTATAATGCAGGTTAGAATTGTACATGTATTAACAAATCATACTTAATACTTACTGAATGGTTTTACGAAAATTTAAAACATTGTTGGGACAAACACGCTGAATGCATAGGCGTACCGGGGGGGGGGGGGGGGTTCAACCCCTCCCCCACCCCCTCTTTGACCCAAATATTACTGTGTTGGGTGTTTGAACACACCCCTGCCCCCACCACCTTTTCAAATTTGTGTGGCCTCGGCTTCGAACATTTTCTACGATAACCCCCCCCCCCCCCCCCCCCGCCGGCTTACTGGATTCTCAACCACTTGGTCTTGGTCTCGGCATCGACAATTTTGGACGGTCTCGGTTTCGAAATTGTCTAGGGAATTACTACCCCCCCCCCTTTTTTTCCTGGGTACGCCACTGGCTGAATGTAGATATGATATTACTAGGTAGTCAACAACACATACGTACATGGAACACCTTAATGGACAAGAGAAAGGGTAGTGATCACTTGTAAAATCGCAATTGAGTTGAACAAACGCTTGATTGATCCAGTTAAATGGATAGTTGAGTTCTGGTAAGGAGAGTACAGTTTTAGTGAAACTGAATTTTAGTAACCAAAAACCTGCATCATTACATTACAAACTAATAGTTATAACTAGAAAGGAACACAAAATTACAAATGACGTAGTAAAGATCATGTTATCATTCAAAAAGAGCCGTTAAAACGTAAGAGGGTGCTCTCTAAACACTCATCGGTTTCAACCATTATGAATAAAATATTGTGCATGTGATGCTTTGTCGAAATAGTGATTAGATAGAGAAATAACCAACAACTATTTAAATACCTATTTTGTAACTTTTTTGAAAAGAGGAAGCATTTTTTTTTGAATTTTTAACGGCTGTTTCAAAATTCTCTAATAAACCCGGGGCCCCGGGTTTATTACAAATTGTTATATTTATGGATATTTCAGCCGTTTCTGAACCGATTTTGATCAAACAAAGATGATTATATTGTTCAAATATTATGCTCTTTCAAATTTTACACTCAGTTTTTCATTACCTCACAAACCAATTAAGTAGTCTAGCGCCCTCTCTACCAAAACTCAACTTTCCCTTTAACTGGCCCAGTTGGGTAGTTGGCATTTATGCACAGTTTTATTATACTGAATATCTTTTTTAACCATTAACCCCATAAAACCTTTTATGGCCGAAACCTAAACATATTTATGAGATAAACAAAAACGAAAACTAACACACACATTACAAGACCATTATAATTCAAATTAGAATTTAACATGCAATTATTTTGAGAAAGATAGCATGTTATGAATCTTGCAAGGTAACATTTAAAACACTACTCCTCAGAGGTATAGGGAGCGACAAGTGCCTACTCCACTTTAAATAAAGATATTATGATGATACCAGCAAATCAATTACAGTTTTATTTTTTATTTTGTATTGTATTTACATCTTCATAGTGAAATGCCATAATTTGTCTTCATTTGTTTTACACTAGGACACCAAATTTCATTGAATTGAGTATAATATTTGTTCAAGTATTAGAAATTTTATTCTAAAAATTGTAATTTCAGCAAATGAGCTTTGGGGGTAATAAACAATATTATAACTTGTTAGCTGATTATAACGTGAATACAAATAGGACGCTAGCTGAAAAATAACAGTTCTGTTCAATGGAAGTTTAGTGTATCGTCAATTATATGAAGGCATACATGTTTATGATTTCGTACGATTCAATATGTTGCTTTTTCACTTTAAAAGAAGATGAGCACGCCTAATTGTGTTGCTTCTGCGCCATATAGTATCAGATTATGCGTAATGCGAAATAGTTTAAGGATCTAGTTTGTTTCTATGATTTTAAATATTATCCACTGAGTGATGTTTGAACATTCCATCGCAAATAAATGTTATACTTATGACCAAGATAGCTAGCAAAGTGATATTTCCTTACACAGTGTATTTGTACATGGTTTCAAGTCTCTTTGGGAGATTTTTAAATATGACACTTCAATGGTGAATGATCAATTGATAATATTTCAAGGTATGTGATAACTACTAGACTACTATACTTTGAAATTATAGGCTTTAGTCACGTTGTGTAAACTGTAACCGTATTTGGGGAAAGGACCGCGCCAAGTTAATTCAAGATCTTTATAGTGAGAATTGAGGTTAGATCAAAGTAAAGAACGACAGGATTGTATTTGCTGACCCAGTTTTTCTGCTCAGAATTCCCTTCTTTTTCATTCGCTATTTACCATGTTTACTGACCTTCAACAAAGCACAATCGAACAAGCGGATAAAATGATGGAGATTAGGTAATGCTCCAAAAAGTGTTTTTGAATAACTTAAGGATCACTTGTTTTTATATCAAATTAACTATTCCTATACATTACAGGGATTATAACAAGATAAAGTAAAGATACTGCCATCCATAGTTGTATGGTTAATTTGTTTCCGCTTTTTCTGACCCACATGTAATCATTTACATTTATCATCTGGCAAGCAGGACAAAAAGGAAAGTGAAAAAAGGTTTGCACCACGGATATGCCCTAGAGTTATTGTTAAAAGGAATAGCCCTAAGTTTCAACAGTTAGGAGATGATTGTCTTATAAAAGAAAATGTCATTTAATAGCATGCCTGACAAAATTAGGGTTTTAAATCTGTTTTTCGTGGAGTTATAGAGCTAAAACGAATAAACCATCCAACGGCTAACTGTGCACTTAACGTATATTCACTCAGTGAGGAAGTTTGTACACGGAATTCACAGAGTACCACAACGCTATGCGTGACCCCTGCTTGACCCGCGCTAGCTACGTGACCCGCGCATATATAATTATGGATGACCGAATACTGTACAAAATAACCAAACCTCGCTCAAACTGATAACATGTTATTATATATTCTTAATTTGTTAGGTTTTGTCCGTGATATACCTTAACAAATGTCGGCTTCACAATATCTTTACAAGAATAAGTACAATATTATTGTAATATTATGCTCAATCAGTTTAACTATTCTTGACCGATATATAGTTTTATGGAGGGACGCATTCTTTTTTCATTCGTAGAATTCAAATTACAGGGCTGTTCGATCTGATTTTGTTTGTGTGTGTTACATTCATCCTCATCCGTCAACTGGAAACTGTTCAGACGTTTTGTAAAAGATGGACTGTGAATAAAACGATTTTGTGCAAATACGTCAGGGTCTCGCCCCAAAATTAAGTGATGTTGTCCTAAATTGACATTAATTTACTAAGAATTTGACATTACTTTGCCGAAATAATTATGAAATGGGTTGTCTGAATATGAAATAATTTTGCCCTATACGACTAGAATTACCCCGAATATATGACATCGTGTTGCCCAAATTATAAGTACCATAGTGGCTAGAGAACTCGGCCGGGGGGAGAATTCGGCCAACAAAAGGACAGGGCTGACTTTGAAATTCGATTTGCGAGAATGCCCTAAACATGTGACTTGAACTAATTATATCAAACGCCATATCTGCTTATTGCTAATAAAATACGCGTTTCTTGCTGTTCTGCATTCTTCCTGGTTATTCAGGAAATCACTTGAAAGTCAGTCTTTACAATCCCAATTTGTTTATTGTTTATTTTTGTAACTAAAATTTGAGATTTCAATTGTTAGAATCTTGATTCTCACTTCTGTAGATCTACGCTCAGTTCGATGTAAACTTACACCAATTGGACGGCAATATCGTGGTGCCTTCGCTCGATTATAAACTTATTATAAACGTATTATAAACTCTCGGGGGTAGGGTGCAGCCTCAGGACATCCACCAACCAGCTTTGTACTTCCACGCTGTGATTTATTATACACATACAACTGTACATATCAACATACCAATGTATATACACCAAAGATATGCCAGGGAGTCTATAACTAGGAAAATAATAACAATATACAACTTATATTTACGACGTTTATGTTGATGATGACGATAACGGTGAGGTCGGTGATGATTATACGGAAGAGGATGATGATGATGAGGAGGATAATGGTATGATGATTATGATGATGAGGAGGATGATCATGATGATGACAACTATGATTTAATGATAATTTCCGAAATATATCTTGGTATCGAAGTGGAAAACTCGAATAATACTATAACATTGATGATTATTAAGATGATGATTAAATGGCAAGAAAGTTCAGCAGAAATCTAACTCAACGGACTTAAACTAGCCCAATAACAATCATGCATGCTCCAATGACAGCAAGAAGTGTAAACAGGCTACTATTATAGAGTCTTTGAAGTGACAATGTAGCCATACATTTATACATTGTGTGGTTGTTGGATTTTGCGTGGATACAATTTATCTGTTTCGAGCATTTTGAAACAACTTTGTTTGGTTTGCAAAGAAAAAAACTTTACCCATAAATTACTAAAGCTATGTAGTTTTTTCATACGCAGCTAAAATATTTTGATATCGTTCTATCATGAACATTTACGTATAATGATATATTTTTTATTATTTTACTGATGTAAGGGACTAGAATGTGGGTGTTATGATTCAAAACAGGTAATTGTTATCCAACAATGCGTGGGTAAAAAAGAAATAGTTCAATGGCTCATCCGGGGCGATGTTTTCACTCAAAAGGCAATTATTAACTCAAAATATATGGACCATTTGGGGCTTAAATGTTGATTTGAAGTGTAAACAAGACAATAAAGAGATTATCAAAACCCATTTTAGAAGCCATTTTGCAATGTTCTCAAGACAAATTGTATTTAGGTTTGTTTTTAATTATCGAATACAATGTGAGATCCGAAGTGTACACATTCGTTGTCATAACAATATTGCAAACAAATATTTTTGCAGCGCTTTCTCACTGACTTGCAGTGTAAAGAAATGTTATTGACAACTGTATTTTTGGTACATATCATAGATAGTTGTAATTTTACCCAGTTCAGATTCTACCAATATAATCACCAATATGAAGGATTTATACAATATCGAGTTTCATATAAATGACATCGCGAGTATTCAACGCCAGCGAATGATATTCAAGTAATTTTATTTGTAGATGTGTTAGCCGTTGCGAATAGATTTCAATTAAAATATCGTTGTTGTTTTTCCGCTTGCACATTTTACATTTAATATTCTTATCCCCGAAAAAGAATCCGTTTTTGATGAGCCTCCTTAACCAGAACTTTACCACCCGTTAAACATTAGTCTTAAGGTGTTTAGAAACATCGTCCAAATCGACAACTCTTTCATTTCAGTTCTCAATCAAAATGCCCAGTTTTGACCATGGAATTTTCTCTTTTTTATTTACCGGATATGTAACTAATCAATCGATATTTTAACAAGTATTGTACCTTTATGTTCTTCAAATACTTACTACAAATCTATTTCATAATATTAAAGGTGCCATGTTTTATTTTAGAACAAGAAAACGGATACGCCGACAAATAAGGCATTGGAAATAGTACTAATGGATACATAAATCAATCAATGAATTTCTCGCTCAATCAATCAGTAATTCACTCACTCAATCAATCAATTAGTCAATTCATACACGCATAAATACGTACCTAAAACCTAGTAGATATATTGAGATAAGCAGCTACATTTATATCGGGATCGACCATTTTCGTGAATCAAAATATATAATAATAATATGTTTTTTGATAGCGCAAATTGCAAAATAGTTTAAAAGTATGCGCATATAAAACAGAAGTAACCAGGATAAGTGCCAGGATAAGCATATTATAGTAACACAATTTGACAATTACAAATGAGCTGACTTTGGCACGTAGTTTTAAAAGTAGTTTTGAAAGTTAGTAATCATATGTACGAAGGTTGACTGACAGGTAGATTATTTAACAGATGACAGGGAAGTGCCATGAGTTGGATTAAAAGGCTCTCTTCGTTCAAAAGCCTATCACGTTAACCAACATCAATTGATGAAAGAGGCAGAATATAAAATAGGTTTTAAGGAAATACAATTTTCTGTTTCAGTGATATAATGTGGCACATAAAGGTAAGTTGTGTTATATTCATTGTAATCATTTGATAAGCCAGGACTATCAAGTTAACATATCATAATAGTCTCCGATCAAATCCATAAATAGGGCCCATAAAATATAATCACAACGATAATGTGATAATAATACATGTACTACTATACATTAAATTTGTATAGCGCTTAATATAATGTTTATTAGCGCATTATTATTACCCTTGGTCATCACGTACAAGTCAAACCTGCACAATTATCTTGCGCACCGTCTCAACTCCATGGGGAGCATACTAGCCCAGCTGCCAACGGGCGCTGAAGGTTAATTATAGCCCGGCTAGTACCCATTAATACTCCTAGGTAGAGAGTAGCAATGTGGATTGTCTTGCCGAATGACAAATGGAGTAGGCTAGGTTCGAACTCAAGATCTCGAGATCGGAAAGCCCGCTCTACCAATCTTGCCACACCACGTAATGAGAAGTATGGCATGTAAATTGTCAGACAATAATTACACCTGCACCGGAAGTGTATGATGTCATTACCATTTACATTATTAAATTAATTTAATATTTCAAGTTATGAATATATCAACTATTCATTATTATATCTGTGACATTGTCTAAATGATAAAGACAAAATGTGAGGGGAAATAGTAAAACAGTGAGGGACAATTACCAAGGAGACAGCAACAAGTGACATGGGTGTGCTCACATCATCAGTATCATGTCGATGATATAATATTACTCTCATACCATCTGGTTAAAATAAAAACATTTCAAAAGCAACGTTAAAACTTTCCAGCCGGATTTATTATACGAATTGAGTAGAAGTAGTGTATAAAGATGTTGACGATGTTGACGTACAGTGGTGGCGGTAATGATAATGATGATGTTGGTGTTGATGAGGATGATGATGGTGATGGTGTCATGGTGATAATGATGAACATGATTGTTTGTTTCTTTCACCTTTTCAGGCATTCATTGATTTCACTTCAAGTTCCATACAGTTTAACAAATCATATTTTAATCATTTTCTCTTTTACATCAATTTAGACATTCCAAATATGTTTGTATCGTTTATGGTAAATAATACAATTTTTTAAAAACCCAGGTAGTCATTAATTTGTATGCGAAAGTGAACTTCCTTTAAGAATGTAAACCATAGTTTGTTGGTTCTTTCATCTTTTCCCGATTGATCTCTGATAACTATCATTTTATATATGCTCCAAAAAGGTATAGTTAAAATATCATTTATCTTGTCTACTACATTTATTTTCAGTAATGTGAATATATTCATTTCTACATTTACATTATAAACATGTTTTGCCATTTGCGTGAAGTTTCTCAAAAATATTTCATTCATTTTACATTCCAATAGAGCATGATATAAATCTTCTCGACAGTGACATGTTTCACATGTATCATTATTACTAAGTTTCCACTGAAATTATTTTCTTTTTACTGCGATCAAATTATAAATGACTTTAAAGTTAAATTTATTTTGTTCTCCTTAATACACACAACATTTCTTTTATAAACATGTTTCCATTCAACATAAAAAGCTAATTTATTTACCCAATATGATGGGCCTTCAATTGCATTTCCATTTTTCAAAAGTGAAATATAAAATAATTTACTTGGTACTTTTTGAATAAGTCTTTCTTTTCCTCCAATCAAAACTGTTGGTATTTCTAAACATATTGGTTCTTTCAAATTACTCATCGATACTTTGGGTATCGCCTTTTGTAATCTGAAATATTCGAACATTACAATTACTTTTGATTTCTTATTACGGACATTTTCTATTAATGTTGATGTTGTAATAAATCTATTATCAAAACAAACATTTTTCAAATAAATTATTCCACTTGAGTACCAGTTCTTAAAAAAAGAAAGGTTTCTTTTCAAATACTACATAATTTGTTATACCAAATAATCTGTTTATCTTACTCAACACTATTATTTTCATTTTGTGCATTCATAATAACCCATGATTTCAGTATTTCTAAATAAAACTGTGGCAATTTGTTAACAAAGTATGTGTCTACCATGAGTTCATCAATAGAACAATTCATAATTAACTTTAGCCCACCTAATGATTGAAAATAAAAATGTGACACCTCTTTCCAAAAGTCATCTGAATCATCTAATATTTTACCAAGCCATTTTAATCTAAAACTTATAATCAACTTTTCAATATCAACCACCTTCATGATAGTCTTTAATAATTGTTTCTCTTTTAACTTGATCTATTTTTGCATTCCAAATAAAATTATACAAAATGTTTCCTGATCGTTTTCTTACATGATGAACATGGTGATGTTGGTATTGTTGATGATAATCATAATGATGAACATGATGATTAAGATTATGACGATGATGACGATGATTACAATGATGACGATGATTACGATGATGACGATGATTACAATGATGACGATGATTACGATGATGATGATGATAATGTTGAACATGATGATTAAGAGTATGAAGATGATAACGATGATGCCGATGATGATGATAATGATAATGATGATAATGAAGAAAAAAAGAAAATAATGATGATGAGGATTATACTATTGCTAATAATCATGATGGTGATGACCATGATGATGACTAGATGAATAATGATTTAAACCAAATTTAGTAGTATTTTCACATATTGCTAACATGAGGACGATGTCGACGACGTGGGTGATAATGACAAAATCAATGATAGTGTTATTCCTTACAACATGTACAATGACAAGAATGAGTAATAACCCCAAATAGTTATAATTATGTGGACGTACCTATATTTAGCGTTGTCTAAGTGTAAACCTTCTGTTCCAGTATAATCCGGGCTCATGCGATGGATATCAGCAGCGTGCACGAAGACCAGTGACAAGATCAGTTATGGACTAACCCCCTTCGAAAAACTTGACTAAATAGAAACGCCTCGGGCAAAGTTGGGAAAGGAGCAACCAACCACATTCAAGCACCAAGTGTCAATAGCATTAACACCAGAACTGAGTGTGACAACGCACAACCCTACTTTGTTCCCAGGGTCCTTTTAACGCACGAATACACACCAGAGTGCATTGGCCATTGAACAATATTATTGAGAGTAAACATCTTGGATGTATACTTTTTAATGAATTGATAAGAGAGTGGGTAACAATTGCCGCAAATGTAGGGTCTTGGGTCGCGGCACGGTATGTATTCATATCTCCAACTCAGTCATGTCAATGGCTAAGCTAAGAAGGGAGGGTGGAGCAACCCCAACCGCCTTTCGGGTATAATTGTTAGCTGTCTCTTATGCCATTATCCCCTTGTCCCCTTTCTTGGCACAAAGTATACATTTATCTTGACCCATCAATGTCATAGGTAAAATTGGGGTCAAAAGTGAATGTTAGACTTTCAGGACTGTTAAAGGTAGCGAATCTGCAAAATGTTGGTACGACTCGGCGGCGGTCACTTCAAAGAAGCCATTGGCACTATGACCTTGACCTTGACCCTTCAAGGTCATATGGAAAAATTGGTCAAAAAGAACTTTTTTGTTTCAAGTCCGCGATTGTCTGGATTTTGGGTCCCCTGCCTGGCGCCCACCCTTCCGAGATCAAATACACCTTGACCTTTATCTTGACCCCTCAAGGTCATAGGTCAAATTGAGGTAAAAAAATGAATGTTAGACTTTCAGTACTGTTAAAGGTCGCGAATCTGCATACTGATGGTACGACTGGTCGGCGGTCACTTCAAAGAAGCCATTGGCACATTGACCTTGACCCCTCAAGGTCATTTTGGAAACATTGGTCAAAAACGATTTTTTTTTTGGGTCCCCTGCCTGGCGCCCACCCTTCCGAGTTCAAAAACACCTTCACGTCTATCTTGACCCCTCAAAGTCATAGGTAAAATTGGGGTCAAACAATTTTTCCATATGACCTTGAGGGGTCAAGGTCAAGGTCATAGTGCCACTGGCTTCTTTGAAGTGACCGCCGAGCAATCGTACCAGCATTATGGAGATTCGCGACTTTTATCAGTCCTGAAAGTCTAATATTCATTTTTGACCCCCTTGACCTATGACCTTCAGGGGTCAAGATAAAAGTCAAGGTGTTTTTGATCTCGGAAGGGTGGGCGCCAGGCAGGGGACCCAAAACCCAGACGATCGGGGACTTTAAACAAAAAAAATCTCGTTTTTGACCAATTTTTCCAAATGACAGTGAGGGGTCAAGGTCATTGTGCCAATGGCTTCTTTGAAGTGACCGCCGACCAGTCGTATCAGAATTTTGGAGATTCGCGACCTTTAACAGTCCTGAAAGTCTAACATTAATTTTTGACCCCAATTTGACTTATGACCTTGAGGGGTCAAGATAAAGGTCAAGGTGTTTTTCAGCTCGGAAGGTTGGGCGCCAGGAAGGGGACCCAAAATCAAGACATTAACAAACAAATCGTTTTTGACCAATGTTTCCATATGACCTTGAGGGGCCAAGGTCATAGTGCCAATGGCTTCCTTGAAGTGACCGCCGATCAATCGTCATCCTTTTAGGGCAATAATTGAATAAGGAAATTAATAAGGAGCTAACTTCATATTGAATAAGTAAATGAATAAGAAACTAACTTCACAGACCTTCAAAAATGACAGTTCAGACAGCTACAATTGCCTTAAATGCGCGTACAAATGAATGGGAAAACGGCTACGCGAAGTTCGATCTCCGTTTTTTTGTCAATAAAAATGAAAGGGTTTAAAAAACAGGCCGAAATAAGTCATTTAAATTGAGTGATCTTAAAACCAAAACATGTTTATTATACTACAAAATATTTTGAATAAACTGGTATTAGAATCATTATACAAATCAGTATATTTCTTGCAAAATGATGTGTTAACAGATACTGCGCGAAGTTCGATGCCCCCATTATACAAGTGGACAAGTTTGTTGTACGCGAGTATACGAAGCCTACTTTTTCGACGGCCCTTGCTCGGGCTAATTAGTATCGTACATACAATGAAACACCTGCAAATGAAACTTTATATTCTCAGGTTTTTGAAAACCTTTCTTTGATTAAATTTGATTATAAGACAGTTTCGTCAAAATTTGGATATAAAATACATCTCTTGTATGATTGGCATATCTCGCGCACACAAAATGCATGAAATTGGTCTTTCTGAATAGCAAAAGTGTTCACTCTTTCCACTCTATACGATTTAAATTCTAGTTATTATTGATGTTATTAATATGTTTGCGTCAATTGTTTATTGTTCATAAAAAAACAGTACCTAGGAAAATGACAATGACATTTATGTATGTTTTAAAACTTGCTCCAATTTAAATAGGATTCACAAAAAAATAATCCTCTAAAAATCAACCAATCCTAGGTAACCACACCCGTTAATTGATAACAATAGATGGGAAAACCCAAACCCCCATTATACAATAACTATTATCAATATTTCTCACTATGAAATTCATAGGCAAACAAATACGAAATAAAAAAAAAACACTGTACAAAAATAGTACAAAACAGCATCGTAATGATTACATGTCCCCATTATACAAGCAATGTACACATCCCCCTTTCATAAGGGTCTTTTGTAGTGATAAACCAATCGAGGCGAGATTTGTGCACGTTGCAGAAAATATGTCCCCTTACATTGAAGTCTTTTGTATGCTTGTATTACGATTAATCCGTTCTAAAAGCAATAATATGTGTACCATTGGAAGAGAGGGCGTACCTGATCAACGAGTGTGTCGTGACACGCCATTCAAAGTACTGGGTGGTGCTATATTTGCTGATCCCCAAAACAGATTGTCATGCTCATGCAAACTATATTGAACCATGATATAGCTGACAGGTGTGGGCGTGTCGTATAACAGTTTGTCATAATAATCGATATCATTTTTGCAGGATACTCCAAACTGTCAACTGGTAAAAAAACGGACTTTCCCACAAACTAATGAAAAGATAATTGCTTTTTTGTTCTTTTGTTTCATACATAATGCGGAAAGTATGGTCAGGCCATCTAACTATTCAAACTGGCGCAGTTAGTTTTGCGCAGCTAACTTGACAGCTGCATACAGCTCCAACTCTTTAGGTATGCACACACATGCGCGAACTTATATCCCTCTTTATTTTGTGCGTGCATTAACGTGCCTAAAAAAAAGACAGTGAAGATATCTACTATGGCCTTTTAAATGCGCGTACAAATGAATGGGAAAACTGTTGCGCAACGTTCGATCACCCTTTTTGTCAAAATAAATGAAAGGGTTTCAAAAATAGGCCGAAATAAACCAAAACCTGTATTATATAAAAACTGGTATAACAATCATTATACAAATCAGTATGTTTCTTGTCGAAATGATGTGTTAAAAGTTAACTGCGCGAAGCTCGATGCCCCCATCATATGTACGTGCGCTCGTGCGTAAATATCACATTGATAATAGTGACCTTGATTTTCATGCTCAGTTTAGTTGCCGCCCTCTCTCTCTCTCAGCGTGTCCACACACAAACAAATTTATCCCGTAACTCTATAAAGAAACGTCGTAGATCATCATAGAGCGAACAGGGCATCCACACACACAAACAATTGCGAGTGTGGGCGGGGCGGGAGGGGGGGGGGGGGCGGGAGGGGTCCGTCGCTGATTTAAACCACTGTTATAGTTTTGTAAGCAGGGAGTTGGGGTCGTCAAATGTCAAATGGACCGATCGCTGCCCGAGACCGAGAACGATAAAAAGTGGACTTTCTGAATGGGGGGGGGGGGGGGGGGGGGGGGGGGGGGTGTACGCACCCAACACACCCCCGTGCTACCTGACTGCCAATACACGATTATACTGCAGACATCGTACGATATCCCAATTCGAAATGTAGTCAAGATTGTGCGGGATCCGGTGCATTTGTAACCTAGGCATATCAGACGTTCTATTATGTTTTCGGCCAATTTCATTCGTTTCAATAAGCGTGTCATTCAATTTCACGAAATTGAGATGAAGGCTTGCAATTTGGGTTCAAAATTGCATTATGCTCATACGATTTAGCTCTTCGATCAAGTGATTTACCACGTTTAGCATTCAATAAAAAAAAACACGCTATTTGCATTCAATCGCGCCAACGGATTTCCCGGATGGGCGGTATTACGCAATCACGAATTTACTCGAAATCGAAATACGTTTGAAATCGAATACAAAAATGTTTCCGAATGATCAATATATTAAATTCTAACGCTAAAAAACGATTGATTTTGAACTACTAAATGCAACTGCGGTAACAAAATTGGCGAAATTGAATTCACACAATGCACCCGGGGTACGCGGGAAGGAGGGACATGCATTTCCCCCCTCCCCCCCCCCCCCCCCATACATTTGGAAGTGGAGGTGTTTGTCCCTCCCACTTTTTAATATGCATACATTATGTATGTTTGATTACATAGCTTGAACTACGTATCATATAATATTACTGTCTAGGATATGCACCAAATCGCTCCACTAACTCGCAGTTGTGCCCCCACCCATCCGTTGACCCTCGCTACGCCACTGGTCTTAAGGGAAGATGACTTGGGGTAATTGTCTTGGAGTTTAATTGTCCAGGGGGTAGTTGTCCGGGGGTAGTTGACCGGGGGTAAATAGTCCGGGGGTAGTTGTCCGGGGGTATTTGTCCGGGGGGTAATTTTCTGGGGGGTAGTTGTCCGGGGGATAATTGTCCGGGGATTAGTTGTCTTGGGGGTAGTTGTCTCGGGAGGTAATTGTCATGGGGGTAATTGTCTTGGGGGGTAATTGTCATGGGGGTAATTGTCTTGGGGGTAATTGTCTTGGGGGTAGATGTCTTTGGGGTAGTTGTCTTGGGGGGCAATTGTCCGGGTGGTAGTTGTCCGGGGGGTAATTGGCCTAGGGGTGTAGTTGACCGGGGGTAATCGTCCTGGGGTGGTTGTCCAGGGGGTACTAGTCCTGACACGGACATCTTCTTATATGTTCAGAGAGATCTACTGAAGGATATTTTTTCTGTATCTATATACAATTTTTATACAATGTAAAGAAGTTTGAATTCTCTGCAAGTTGCAGGGACTTAATGTTAATGTTAATTTTTTTTTAACTGGTGTACAGTGTCGTATGAAAGTCAATTGTTTAAAGGGATATAGTAACTTTGTTGATATGTGCAAAAAGTGACGAATGGTTGATTCAATGTATATTGTTTTTATATGATATGTCCACTGGGTGTGTTTTGTGGAAAATTTCCAAGCAAATAGACGTTATATGGCCGAGTAAGGAGTAAAAATGCAAAGTGATATTCATTTACTCATTGCACTCACTAATTCATAGACGGTTCGACGATCCAGTGGATTATTTAACATCTGAACACTTCAATCGTTACTATCTTGTTAAGGAATGGGAAATTTGAAAAACCTAAACCTGTCACATTATGTTAATTGTTTAAAACGAATACAACAATATATGACGGACACTGGTTCAAGCTGTACAATTTCATGTTGATATACGCTTTAATGTACATTTCATCGTATATGTATATACATATGAAATTGTGTATATCAAATTATGGAAATTCAGTCCTCTGTGGGCAGGGTATAAATTACAGATATAATCATTTATGCATGACCTGACATGTTTAATTAACTATAGCAAAGTATGTTTTGAAAAATAGCAAAACATAATTATATGCATATATTATATTTATAATGGATATCACAAAATATAGGAAAGAGGGGAGGAGGAGAAAGGGGGAGAGATCTAGTCGGTCATGAATAACTGTTTATACAACAGTTACAACATGTACATGCTCTTGCCATTCCTACATTAAATTTTGCTTTACCTCGCAAATTATATTCTAAGGGCCCTCTTTCTAGATGTTTATGTTTATTTTTACGTTTTGCCATGAAGGCGTTATGGTCATAACTGTGTCAGTTCCTGAGAGCTTCTGTTTTTGTTGTAATCATGTATGCAGGACTTTTCAATGATAAATTCCCTTCCAAACCATACATTTTTGGAAGAAGTTTGGGCACTGCAGTGCCAGTGTAAATTCAAAAAATGTCAGTGGCAAACAATCTCGAAATAGACAGTCCTCTAACGAAAAACAAGTATGCATTGTGCGCAGATAACATCAACATCTATCCTGCTTGAATTGCAATCGCCTGTTTATATGGTACAAAATGCTCCCTCCCCATTTTCTATTGTGCTTGTCCTTTCCATAGTTCATACAATTGGTTTTAGAATTATAGTGTTGACAAATTACTTTGTTTGTTCACGGTATTGCAAAGTGTATTACCCTTTAAAACTACATTGAAATATTTCTCTAGAAACAATATCGCCGCAAAGAGTATACACACATTGGCAGAAAAGGGGAAAGAAAGTCAACCATGAAACACGTTTCTTTACAACAAAAAAAAACAGAATCAACCAATCCGAAAGAACCACACCCGCTTATTATAATAACAATGTTGAAAATTCCCAATCCAGTTTACTTATACATTTGTATCCTATGAATCGCGTCAAATGAAGAAGAAAAAAAAACGCAATACCAACTAAGTGAGTCAGCACAAAATTCAGATTTGTTTTCAAAAGGGTCGTTACCATTTATGACAGATTTCATGTCCCCATTTAGAAGCACGTAGCCTGCCCCTTTCACAAAAACCTATTGTAGTGATTATTTTACCCAATGGAGATAAATGTAATCCCCCCGTAGCAGAAATATGAACCCCTTTCAAAAGGGTACGTCCTTTGTATGTGTTGTATAGATGTATTTACTCAATATAATGTGTGTCCTTGGAAGTGGGGGCGGGGTGTGAGCACCCACCATGACGCCCTCAACTCAACTAGATTATTTGGATGTTCTGTGTCTTGTTTTGGCCGTTACCACAACTTTTAAAAAAATAGGGTTAAGATTGGGTTCATAATTAGGTTTGGGGTTAGTGTAATGGTTTGAGTTGGTGGGAATATAACGCATCTAACTGACCAGTAAGTTAGGATCAGGTTTAGGGTTAGTTACTGTATTGATTTGAGGTTGGTTGGAATCTAACTAGTCAAACTGATTAAAGGGATCTAGTAACTTTGTTGACATGTCCAAAGAGTGTTGAAGGGATGATGCAATGTGTATTGTTGTTATCTCATATGTCCACAGGGTATTGTGTGAAAATTTCAAGTCAAATGGACATTGTATGGCCAAGTAATGAGCGAAAATGCAAAGTGATATTCAGTAACTTACTGCACTCACTTTTTACATAGAAGAAAAACTCGCCCGGAATTTTTCTTATCTGAATACTTCAATCATACATATCTTTGTAACGAAAGCGAAATTTGAAAAGCCGAGACCTGTCCCGTGATTGTATTGTTAATACGAATACAAAAGGTATAAGGGAACAGCTAGAATTAAAATTTTATTTTGAGGATTTGGACAATGTTACTAAGTCCCCTTTAAGGTTAAGATCAGGTTTGTGGTTAGTGTAAGTGTTTGAGTGGTTGGAATCTTATAAGTCAAACTAATTGGTACTTTACGATTAAAGGGATAGTTGAGTTTTGGTGTAGAGCGCTCTACACAAAATAAAGTTTGTATGAGATAATAGAAAATAATAATAGTAATACATAATATTTGTATAGCGCGTTATACTGCTGTTTCTAAGCGCATTTCAAACGGAAAAAAATAATACAACTAATACGGTGTGCGCCTGGAAAAAAAAATCTAATACCAATACTTAAATAATTAAAACTACACTAATACTAAATAACAAATTATAACAATATAATGTAACAACTTAGACATAAAACATGATGGGTTTAACCTGAAAATCCTACGATTGATTAACCAGATAAGTTTTAAGGAGTGATTTCAATTAATCTACTGTGGGGGCATTTTAGATGTGATATGGAGAAGCTTATTCCAAAGAGTGGGAGCTATTGTCGAGAAGGCATGGTCACCATATTTAGTTGCACTACGGGGTCCGTGGGAAAGCTGCAGTGTTGAGGAGGAACGAAGATGTCTGGAGGTGGATGATGAGCGAAGTGAGATGAGATCTTGTAGGTAATTATCCTTTTTCAAAGCCAAATATATT
Organism: Echinarachnius parma; assembly: GCA_037951105.1. Classification (NCBI taxonomy): domain Eukaryota; kingdom Metazoa; phylum Echinodermata; class Echinoidea; order Clypeasteroida; family Echinarachniidae; genus Echinarachnius; species Echinarachnius parma. Next base: position 23,829 of record JBAMJV010013184.1, read on the forward strand.
TGGGTATCATCTGCATAGATGGTATGCTTGATATTGTCATGGGAACGGATGATGAGGCTCACTGGTCCAGTGTATAGTATGAAGAGTAGCGGGCCCACAACAGATCCTTGTGGAACCCCACATTGAAGAGTATGGGGAGCAGATCTGGTTCCATTGACCACAACCATCTGCTTACGGTCATGTAGATAAGAGTGGAACCATTGAAGGACCGTTCCGGAAATACCATTGTCCTTTTCCAAGCGTCGTAGCAGGACATGATGATCAAGCGTATCGAACGCCGCAGAGTAATCAAGGAGTACTAGGATTGCCTTTTCGCCCTTGTCCACTGTCAACAGTAAATCATTCAGAACCTTCAAAAGGGCTGTTTCAGTGGAATGGAAATGGCGATAAGCCGACTGGGAAACAAATCAGGGCCTTGCCAACAAACGACATGTTAGCAATTGGTCGATAGTGCTCCAAGGCATTCTGGTCTAGGCTGGGCTTCTTGAGAAGCGGGGTGATGAGTGAAGTCTTAAATGCTTCTGGGACAACACTTGTTGATAGAGACAGATTTATAATCCTTGTGATTACGGGAAGTAGCTCATTTATACTTTCTTTTAACAACCAGGTGGGAAGTGGGTCCAAACTGCGTGATTTGTTGGGGAGAGCTTTGATAAGGTCTTTGACTTGGGTTTCAGTAACCAGAAGAAAGTCAGACAGATTGCCAGTAGTGATTTCCGAAGGCTGACTTGAAATCGCTGAAATACTGGAGGCAGATTCAGGAAATGAGGCAACGATATTACCAATTTTCCTATCAAAGAATTATGCAAACCTGTTGGCTAGGTTCTCATCAGATGTGTGATCAGGTAGAGCAGACCTTTGGGTAGTTGTAGTAGGTCGTTTTACAATGTTAAACAGTTGTTTGGTGTCGGCTTCCGCTATTTCGTCTCTTATATGCTTTGCCTTGGCTTCATACAGCTGGTTGTAGTAGTAGTAACATTCTTTTCGGTACACATCTCTGTCGATTTCAAGACCAGTCTTGTTCAGGCGGCGGCGTTCTGCTCGACGTCTCTGCCTCTTCGCTTCCTTCATCTCTTCAGTGTACCAAGGAGCATTTTGTTTTATTGTAACTGTTTTCGACTGTAGAGGGGCATACGTGTCCAGGAGTTCAGTTAACTCATTGTTGAAATGGAACACAGCAAAGGACAAAGGGGCTTCTCGAGTGATTCGCGCAAGTCAGCAATGTCATTCCGGAAAGACCGAGTGTCGATGGTACGAAGTTTCCTGAACCAAACTCGACTCTTAGGATTCTTGGGCCCTTCGAGTTGTATTGTAAAGATTATCGCAGAATTTTTTTTTCATTGCAAAAGACACTCTATAAGTGGGACATAAATATTTTGGACAATACTTTAGAAGGTGCCCCGTTCCGTTTTTTGGGCCTCCCTGTATAAGCGCTAGTATATGGAGTATCAGCGTATCTCAAAACATAAGGTAAAGTATTTAAACACGTTCGGCCGACCTCGAGAGATAATGTCAAAATGTAGTGAGTGAAACAAACCAATTATTCCATTAGCCCGAATTATTATCTGTTTAAACATGGTTTAGGTTAAAAATTACCGAATATACCGAAAAAAACATAATAGCCAATTATTAGAAGTTATCAGGTAGAACCGGGACAATTATGGGGTTTACTCTGCATTATTCAATACAACCCCGCTAGTTCTGCTTTATGACAAAGTGGCAAGTAATAGTTCAGTGATAGTAAAAACGGTATCAAGTAATGCAATGCTCATTGTAATGTCAATGACACTTTACCAGAATGAATATGCAGACATGGCAGGGGATTTTCATTGAATATTATAACAAAAGGGCTAGTAAAATCGTACATGTGCGTCATGAATAAAAGAGTTACTGGTTAATTAGCACCGATTGGAGTAATTACGCCACCTGCTTCTGATATGAGTTTACATAGCAATGATTTGAAAAAAGTTTGTTTTTTTAGTTTGAAACTTGGTAATATGTTGAAGCAGGATTTATCACATTAGTGTCTACATTATGACAAAAAACGTTAATTAAATTATGAACATTACATTTGTTTCCATTTCTCTGTTTCATGGGTATACCTGAGAGACGTCTACTGGAGAACAGTGGGGTTCGGGTTAGCGAAGGCTGATACACATTGCGATCAACTGAAACATTTTTTCTTCTCCACCTGCCAGAGAAATAGTCCTGTAGACGGTCCTGTTATGTCGTATGTAGACGCGGGGACGTTCATAATTCCAATGCTTGGTATAATTCATGTTCTAATTGGATATGTAGAAAATTCAAGCGATGTTACCACCTAGATAAATGTGATCATCTGTCTTTTTTTGTTTTGCCTTATCAAGATAATGAACAAAATAAGTGCATATTTCTGAAATGAGAATGGGTTAATCTCTATCTAGGAATATACCAAAAGTAATGAAAACGATTGTCTCAACGGTGTTAAAGAATTCATTTCCAGTGCTCATTAACGTGTGTGAAAAAAGGGCAACGTCATGAAATCCAGATGGCATATTCGTGAATATTTTTAGAATTTCAAGGATATAGCCTTAAAACAGAATACGTAACATAATATCATTTTGTAATCGTATTCTCAATATGTATTAAATGCAACTTATTATTGTTGGCACCTGGCAACATTTGGGAATGCATATAAATAGCCATATATTGTTGTTTTTACCTAATTTGCATATTCCCAGAAATGAGTAAGAATATGTGCTAGGATTCATTCCCCAGTCCATTATCAAAGAAATGTGAAAAGCATTGTCAGTTAATTCCTCCAACGGTGTATCCCGTTTATTGGTATGGTAATTGAAATGATGGGCTTGACTAATTCCTTTGTTTATTTGACTCCAAGTTGTGAAATATTAGTATCCAAATATCGCGTCTTGATTACCATAATCATTATAATTACGTAAAATCTCAAATGGTTATATTTTCTGTTCACATCCCTAGAGCACAGGCCGTGTTCCAAGACCAATAATAATAATAATAATAAATTCATTTATATAGCGCCTTTTGCCAAAATATGATACAAAGCGCATAAAAAAAAAAAACACAAAGAATAAACAGATACATAATTACAAATACAAACCTACAAATTTGTACAAACAATAACTTAACACAATCAAAGTCAAAGAGGGCAACCAACTAAAAATGTGTGTCTAAAAGGTTCTAAAGACATACTTCAATATTAACTTATTATCTTAGGTTACAGGTGGGTTTTTAGTTGAGATTGAAAAGTACTGAGTGGTGTTAACTGATCGAACTAGGTTGGGGAGGCGATTCCAGCATTTAGGTCCAGTGACTGCAAAAGCCTTAGATCCAATGTTTGTACGAGTACGTGGGGTATTTAATTACAATGGCAGAAGTAGATCTTAGTTGTACAAGGACTGACGGATGTGAAGTAGATTACAAAGGTAAGATGGGGCTTGCTTTGATAAGCATTTATATGTAAGTACAGCATTCTTGTATTCAATTCGCCGAGGTACCGGAAGCCAATGCAGGGACTGGATGAGAGGTGATGTATGTGTAGATTTAGGTTTCTTGTAGATAAGACGGGCGGTTTGATTCTGAAGGAGCTGTATGGTGTGCAAGTTCTTTGTTGAAGTCCCATAAAGAGGCTATTGCAATAGTCCAACCTCGAAAGAACAAGTGCCCGAACTGCTGCATGTGTGGAACTTTCATCGCGATACTTTTCGGATCAATGTCAGGTTTCGTAGATGGAATTTCACCGTTCTAGAGATGTTGGCCACCTGCGCATCGTGAAGAAGACGAATTGTCGAAGATGACACCCAGGATCCGATGAGGACTCTGAGGGGTTTCCAAACAACATCACCAAGGGTCCAGCTTGACATCTGTGAGTTTTCGATGTGTGCTTGCGGATGCCACTAAAGGGAATCAGTTATTACCTTGGTTGAGTTTGATTTTGTTTATAGTCTCCAGATTTGAACATCTTTGATGGACATCGGTCGCTTGGAGCGTGCGCCTTGGATGGAATCCTTGGGAACCTGGATCACATTGTAACATATAGCTGTATGTCGTCGGCGTACATGTGATAGTTGACATCATGTTTGTGAAAGATTTCAATAATTGGTATGCAGTACAGAGTGAACAGCAGGGGGTCCTACGACTGGCCCCTGCGGGACCCCCATACTCCAGGTTTAACCTCCGAGAGTGTTTGCGTCAATGATTGCAACGGAACATGTCCCTGTTCCTGGAGATAGGAGACAACCACTCCAAGGCTTGTCCGCAATAACCAAAGTGATTGCGAAGTCTACCAAGAGAATGCATGGTCAAGCGTATCGAACGCTGCGGATAGATTCAAGAGATAAGAGGGATGTAGCCTTCTTTTCGTCTAGGGCACGTGAAATGTCATTCTGCGAGGAGTAGAGCTGTTTCAGTGCTGTGATTCTTCTTATATGCAGACTGTCTGGGATTATCAAGGTAGGTGCCGATCAATGTATTCCTTGCAATTGATGTGATAGCCACAACTTTCTGTCCAAGACCTTCGCTAGGAAGCGAATATTGGGAGATCGGCCCTTGTAGTTACAAAGGTTGTCTATGTTTCAATGACTGTTTCTTGAGAACAGTAGTGGACTGTTGCTTGTCCAAGGACAGGAGGGAACACAACCCGTTTCTTAGTGAAGAATTGATAGTCTCTAGGTGATGGGCATGAGTACATGAATGTGTTTCTTCACGAGCCACGTTGGTAGAGGATCTGAGGGAAACAGGTTTTATCAGGTAGTTTGCTGATGATGTCTTCAACGTTGCTGTATGTAACAAGACTGAATGATGACAGTTTGGTGATTGGTTCGATATGAACACGTCTAAGAACAGATGCATCGACATTGAGATCATCAATGGCACTTCCGGATATTTCTTACTTTATCGGGGTGAAGAAGGACAGAAGGCGAGGCAAGTTCCACAGATGATTCAGCATCGGGCAAACACACGTTTATTCTTGTTCAAAAGTTTCCATTAACTGCTTTGAACATGTTTCTTGGTGACGATGCTCAAAGATGTCCTTGATAGTAGTCCTGCTTAGCACCAGGAAACAGCCGGACGCTACTGCAGATTTTGCTTCGTCATATAGGGTACGCGGGATCGCTTGCAGGGTTTAGTCCTGAGGGCTTGTCAGCATTTGCGCGCCGCGCGCCTCTTTTCACGTCTTGGCTCAAGGAGAGCATTGAGAAGGGGAGGGAGAAAGTGACATCATCCGTTGTCGAGTGTAAGCAGCCATTTCCAGCGCATTCATCTTTTCCTTTCTGTCGTGTGATACCAAATTCCTGATCGACAAGTTTAATTGGGGAAAGATGGATAAGCAAGTAACGATACTTCCTCGAGAGGGGGGGGTTTGGGGGGGGGGGGGGGCTGGTTTCACTAGGTACTAACATCGATTTTAGCATCTTTTTAACCACTACAAATCTATGCTTAAATCGATTTTAGTGTTTAGTAAAAATCCTAAAGGATTAAGTGTTGACTAGCGGTGTTCCCAATTGCCTCTACTTCTCTAGTTCGATTGATTGTCTTTCGGAAAAACGAACCTTCAAAATAACGTACCTTCGGAATAACCTGTACAGCAAGACCTCATAGTGGCATCTGCATCTATATATCCTTTGACAACCCTATTCCCAGCATTTGAAGTTAATGATTTACTAGCCAACAAGGAGATTGGTATGTTGGATTGCCTGGCAGTAAATATGCAGGGGTGCCATATAGGGGAGGACCTTCATCCGTTTCCTATATTTCCACAGGCCCAGAGGTTACAGAAGAAACTCTCAAGGTTCGTTATTTCCGAAGTTTCGGTTTTACCGAAGTTTTCGGGTTATACCCGAAGTTTTGGTATATTCCGAGATTCGTTATTCCGAAGATTCGTTTCTTTCGAAACCTGAATCGGGTTCGATATTCCAAAGGTTCATTAATCCGAAAATAAAATGGATTTCTTTAATCCGGACAATTAAATTGGTATTCTTTAATCCGAAAATAAAATGGGTTTCGTTAATCCGAAAATGAAATAAGGTTCGTTTTATCGCAAAATTAAAAATGAGGCTTGTTATTACTTTCGAAAGGGAACAATACGAACCCAATATCATTTTCGGATTAACAATCCTATTGCCATTGTTAGAAAAACAAACGATGAAATTTTGCGATTTATTTTTAAGACATGGGATCCAATAATAATCCCATAAAGCATCGATTATACTTAAACCGATTATGTAATCTACGATATAAATATCAATAAAGCTATCTGGTTCATCATTTTCATATTCTGAAAATATGACCAAAAAATGGAAGATTATGACACTTTCTGATGAGCAATACTTTAGCCTTAGATCGAGCACTCTCAGACACGCTTTGGATCAATCCCAATTCGTGTTGTTCTTCGTTTTCTTCTTCTTGTTCTAATTATATTAAACTGCCTCCTATAGAATATGTATAATTTTGAAATTCCGTACGGTAATGAGACCTTGGACCTTATGACATTTGGGGTCTCACGTCTTGCACTCGGGAACCATGAACTGGCTTATTGTTCTGTCATACAATGACAGAACATAACTGTACATAATTTAGTACGTATAATATTGCACAGCATGGTCCTTCAACATCT
>JBAMJV010013185.1:0-12500 GCA_037951105.1 Echinarachnius parma
CATATATTTTTAATAGTTGCTAACGAATGTTAACTTAGTGGTACCTTTAGGCTTACCCAGTTGACCCTGTAGTTAGGGACTACATGTAGGAAAACTGTTTGTTGCCCAATAAACTGCACTTAAAAAATACACTTAGCAAGGAACTAAGCTAGCGGGGTTGCATGAATATGGGGCAAGGGCTCCATATTAGCACTGGCCCAGTGGTATGGGGTCACTAAAAAAAAAGAGCTTTTGGTCACCACGATTGTGTTACTGACATGCAAAGCCACTTGCCTGAATGGGCAACCAAATATATAAGACTCTTGTCATGTTTTTCTTTGTTTTGGGGGCACCAGATTCTGGATTTGGGCCACAACAATCTGATAGGTTTTGATTTTTACTTGCCCGAAAGACAGGGCCACAAGGAAAAGGGATTCATTTCCAGCCCTGCTTATCAGTCACAAAACAGGCAGTGCTCTTTCTCATTTGTAATGTTGTACAGTCATTAGGCCTGGGACGAATACCTACTTTGCCAAACTTGAAAGGTATTTAAATACGTGTAGTTTGAATAGTAACGATTTGGTTTTTAAAACATAATAATAATAACCAAGTTTTGTTATTCAAGTATTTGAATAGTAAAATAAATGACATTCGAATACCATGCAGCTGTTCACTGTTCAGCTATTCAAATTATTTGTCCCAGGCCTATTGTACACATAAGTATGTACATCGTACATGCACTGTTAAATTAGAGCTGTTCAAAATTACGGATTGAGATGCATTATTGCAAACGCTGAGATTAAATTACATCTGCAACTATCAATAGTTGATACAACTACTGTACATAATATGAGCTGCTTACTGAATACAAGACTCTTTAGCCGTCTTCGACTGTTGTCAGTCCAATTTTGTATGATTACTGAATTACACACGGACATAAATTGAATTTGCATCTATGCCTGAAATCTCACTTAGAACTTACAACTCCTTCATAAATATTAGTTGGAGGAATTGCAAGTGCCCAATGTAACAATATACTTTTTTTTTATTACAAAATATCTACTTTGCACATAACTGACCTTCAACTGCAATACAGTATGTAACCAAAAAGCACCAGAAAGCATGTTAACAAACTTCAAACACATGTATTATTTAAATAAGCTGTAAAAAAACTGCCCAAAACAAAAATAAATGATGCTTGATTAAAATTTACCATGCCCATTCAGTCCTTGTACTTAAAGGGATCTAGTACCATTGTCAACATCCTCAAAACCTACTTGGAACTCTAGCGGATCACACATACCTCTTTGTATTTGTATCACAACTAGAAGCATGGAACAGCTTTTGGTTTTCCACATTTACTCTTCTGTTATAGATTTATAAATGTATTACAACTATCTAGTGGATAATTATATATGTACAAAGTCAATGCAATAAGTTAGGGAATATCACTTTGCATTTTCGCTCATTACTTGGTCATATGACATTCATTTACCATGGAATTTTCACACATCACTCAGTGGACATATCAATCATCTGCCAGTTTGTGCACATGTCAACAGAGTTACTAGATCCCTCCAACAGTTGGTCAACTACATGTACATGTAGAAGTCCCATCGAACATTGGGCATGTACAGGTTGTGAACAGTACATTGCACAGGCATACAGTAGATCTGCAAAACGTTCTTTTGTTCAGGGTGGGGTGGGGTGGGGTGGGGTGGGGTGGGGAGGTGAATGAATAGATCACCCATCCCTCCCTGAACAATAGGAATCACTTGCAGATCTATCATTTACTCCAGTGGAATATGGTCTCAAAATCACGACTTTTAAGCACCTATAATATATTTAAGGAAGTGCTCAAACTCCAGTGACAAGAGAGATTGCACAAGGGGCCCAGAAGGGGTCCTTTTTTAAGGGGGACATCTTTTTCTCCCCCCCCCCCCCCCTCCAAAAACAAATTGGTGAGTTGGGGTGGGATCAGGTCTTGAGATATTAGAATGCATATTACCCCGGCCACCCCAACCCTCACCCCCTTTAAGAACAGATTGCCTCAAAACATAATGGCCCGGATTCACAAAGCAGGTTTGTACAAACCATGGTTTATCCTAGATGGAGTGCCATTTGTAAACTGATGGAGAAAGAATGTTAACTCCTTACTTGTTAACAATGTTGATGGTACACATTTACAAAATGCACCAAATAAATGTTTGTCTTCTCACATCATCATGGTGAAGTTTGCTGGTAAGCAAGCACAAACAGTCATTTCATTAGAAATTAGAAATTGTTTTACTTGTAAACGAGCAGCACTCTGTAGATGTAGACCATGGATAAACCATGGTTTGTACAAACCTCCTACAAACCTCCTTTGTGAATCCGGGCCATTGGGTGGGGGTCCATAGTTTGGGTAGAGTCAATGTTGATGCACCAAATCCTCCCCCCCCCCCCCCCCCCCCCACCATAGGTAAAATGCCCTGGAACATAATACACCTCCCTTGAAGAACCCATAATTCAAGCATTTCTTCAGATATGAACTTGCATAGCACTGTTCTCTTCAAGAACTGACTGTTGTAGTGAGAACTCTAAAAACTCAATTTCATGTATCATTATGGGAAGATTAATGCAGCAAATATGAATGAATGAAATTACAGACTGTATGATGCATTTTGATCACCTTTCCCATCAAAAAATGCTTTGAAGATTTATAAGATAACACCAGAAAATGCAAACAAACGCAACAACAAAAAGAAGGAAAAAACATGCCCAGAAAAATATGTCCACTCTGCAAAGACAAAGGTAGATAAGTCAAGTTGGCAAATATATATTTTTTATACAGGATGAGGCAAGATGCTAGATGGTGCCATCTTGGATGTTATTTGTGCCACAAAACCTTTTAACACTTGCATTGGTAGGCCTCATTTTTATTCTAAGAGTTCAATTCTTTACTGAAGGGCTCCCGGTCAACTGACGGTCTTCCAAGGATGAAATGTATAATCCACAATATATGATCCATTGCGTTCAGAGATAAGATGACGAAACTCTTGAACCCATCACTAGAATAACTCCATTTCATTCCTGCCTTCTGAATTAGAACATGTGTTAAACACACACACAAGCCACATATGAAGGCTGATATTCCTCATAATATTTCCTCATCCAAACGATAAGATTCTAGCTAGATTATGGACTTCATCCCTTTTTAACCTCCTCACACACTAGCGAGTAGTTTTCCCCGCCATTACTATCCCAGTAAGTGTCTCCCCCGACCCTGTAGTAGATTGCAAAACTCATGATGGCTCCAGGAACCATGGTCTTCGGAGCCGATAGACCAAATGAGAAACGGTCCGTGGGTCCATCGCAAGATCCCTGTACGTACATCGCCATCACATCGACAAACGTTGTCCAGTTGTCCGATGAGCTTCTTATCCGCACAGCCTTCTCAAAGCCCAGGTTACGAACCTTGATGGTCCCAATCAGTGTAAACTCATGCAGCACTACATTCTCCAGGCAGACGTTCTGTTTGTTAAGGCGCTTGATGAAGTCCGGTTGTCCGCCTGGCTGTTGGAAGCACAAGGAAATAACTTTGGCACTTATCGTCTGTCGCTCCTCGTCCACGTGAACGTTCAGGTTGGGTGGAGACTCGTTCCTCAGGATAGTCTTAACCGTCTCCAGGTCCAGGCCTAGAGCATCCGCAAATCTCACCGATTTCCTGCTGGGTGTTCCCGGCGGGGTCTTGGGTTTTAACGGGTCTCGAATCGACGACTTCAGCGGCGAGGGGCTGGTGGGAGTTGTAGGGGACGTCGCCGAGTCTGGGGGTGATGATGGCGATAGCAGGTCATAGAACTCTTCGAGGGAGGTTTCATTGAAATCGATGCTGTCCGCACCTAGCTTGAATCTGTTTGTACGTTCTCGACCAGTACTGGATATTCCTGTCTCGTTACCGAGGTCACACGCATTGTTGCAGGATTCATTGCTTCCTCCTGGCGTGGTTGTAGTTGTCTCAATATCGCATCCACCACAATCATTTTGGATTTCACTCAGTCCTGTTAACGGAACAATTTGTTTCCCGTGTTTCTCTGCCAAAGTCTTCCTGGGTTTCGACATGATTAAATTGATGTAAATCTACTCCCTTTACAGTCACACGTTCGTAGAAAACGATGATCAACGCGTTAAAACAATGTCAATGATGAAGGATAGGGTAATCCAATAATGCCAACCTACTTGCAGTTGCTAGTTGCACAGTGTCAGTGCAGTGTCAATGCACGTGCAGTACAGTGCACGTATACAGTGCATGCAATAGGCAATGCACTGCCACTGCCAGCGCATGATATGCATGCACAGCAATAGCCGGTGAGAGTCAATTAGGAATTGAAACTAAATTACCTGTCCGTTTACGTGACCTGGCTTGAAAGTTAGATGATCTTTCACAATGATAGGGCAGTATGAGTCTCATCATGTTACTCCGTGTATTCCATTCATGTTGTGATCACAGATGACAAAATGTTCACTTTTATAAATCTTTGATCACCGCCCAGCTGCAGTAAAGTTTACAAATTCATTCATTCGACCAAAAACTACGATAGTGTCATGATCATGACGTCATTCTTATGCTGCAGATCATAATGCGCGCACGTCACGAGCGGATCGGAGCGGGCGCACAGATTTTGTGCCATAGGAAAGCATAGAACCAAGCGTTCGCGCGTGCTGTAGACGCTTCGAGATACTGGTACCCGTGTAGATCTAACACGTTCATTTCTATTTCGGGCCATATGCGACGCGCGTAATTTGCGTACACATTACGCACGCACGGGCGGGTCGAAGGTCAATCTGACGTAGAACATTGTTAGCATTCTACGATTAGTTCCGATATCTTTACACACAGCTAGTGGGAGAACGTTCTCGTGTCACACATCAACGACAGACAAAATAGGTCATAATAGTCTTGAAAATCAGACCTAGCGGAAAGCTTCCGGTCGCTTCCGGTGATAGGGTTCAATTGGGGTATGTGTGGAGCATTGAATTGATGTGGAGCCCTAAAAGAGGTCTGAATTGGGAGGAAGTGGAGGGGGTGGAGGGGGTGGAGGGGGGGGGGGGGGGGGGTGGGGGTGACAAGGGGTATAACGTTCTTTGGGAGAGGGGAACATACCACCAACCCATCCTCCAGCCTCGGCCAACCAATCATCGCCGACAAATTGGTGCAATTTGATACAAACATAATTATTTTTTGCTGTCAGCATGGTCAGTGAGCGTGGATCGAGGTGAAAAAAAAATTGTAAAATTATACTATTATGTAGACAAGAATACACAACTTCAGAGTTTTATTTGATTTCGAATGAGTACTTAAAGGGGTAGTTTAGTTTTGGTAAGGCTGAACTTTAGTAGCCAAAACCTGCACAGTAACATTATAAACTATAAGTTATAACTCCACCATGCTCGATAGGTATACAAAATTACAAACGACTAAGTAAATAGCCTGTTATCATTCAAAAAGAGTCATTAAAACACAAGAGGGCGCTTTTTAAAAAGGCATTGGTTTCAACCATTTTCATACAAAATTATGCATGTGATGTTTTATTGATATAATGATTAAATAGCGAGATCATCAACAACTATTTAAAAAACGCTTTTGAACTTTTTTGAAAAAGTGCAAGCCTTTTTTTATTTTTTCTAAAAATCATCTAATTATTTGGGCCCCAAATAATTATAAGGTCAGATATATTTATTGATATTTCAGCCGTTTCTGGGTCGATTTTGACCAAATAAAGTTTATTCTGCCATTAAAATTGCATGTTCTCTCAAATTCGACACTCAGTTTTTCATTACCTCACAAAAAAATTGTGATGTGCAGCGCCCTCTCTACCAAAACTAAACTACCCCTTTAAATGGTTAACAAAATAAAGACCCCTGTGTAGTGTCTTACGCCAAGGAGCTTGTATAATTATGAATAACTTTGACAATAATAGTGATTTAATCCCATATAAACATATAAAGAGGGCATATAGGCGTACGCAGGGGGGTTTTGGTGGGTTCAAACCCCCCCCCCCCCCCCCTTACCAACAAATGGCTGTTTTGGGGGGTTTGAACCCCCCCCCCCCCCCTTTTTAAATTTTAGCCGGTCTCGAAGCTACTTTTAAGCGGTCTCGACCGTCTGAAACCTGGTCTCGACTGACTAAAACCTGGTCTCGACCGACAAAAACCCGGTCTCGCCCCCAAAAATTTGTGAAGATCTCCGGTCTCGGTCTCGAAAATTCTGAAAGTTCTTGGTCTCGGCTTAAATTTGTTATTTTACGGACACCCCCCACCACTGAGAGGGGTTTTCAACTTTGAAGGTACTTGGTCTCGGTCTCGAACATTTTGAAAGTACTTGGTCTCGGCCTTGAAAAATTCTTACGGACACCCCCCCCCCCCCCCCCCCCCCCCCCAACTGAGAGGGGTTTTCAACTTTGAAGGTACTTGGTCTCGGTCTCGAAAATTTTGAAGGTACTTGGTCTCGGCTTGAAATTTTTTACAAAATAACACCCCCCCCCCCCCCCCCCCCCCCCCTGGGTACGCCACTGAATGAGGGTAATTCTTATGTGGCTATGCCCCCGGTATCCCAACCGACGGGCAATTAGCCGGATCCCTACACCCCACCCGTTCAGGACTTCGGTATAGATGGCGCTTGCAATAAGCCTACGATTCTAATCCGATTCGTCTTTCGGTAGTTCCCCCATCCCAAATTGATCACGAAGTGGATAACAGATGTGACCATGCAGAGGGTAGCATAGTCTCAAAGGGATAGTACATTTTTGGTCAACCAGAATTTTAGTAATTAAAACTTATCATGAAAACTAATAATTATATATAGTTCAATGATGCTTTAATGGTAGTAAATCATATACACGGAGTTATATACGGGGCTCTTTTCACTCAAAATCAGCCGTTAACACAAGAGGGCGCCCTCCATACACCTCAAATTTCAACCATTTTTTGAAATCAACAAATGTGTAGTACATGTATTGTTAAATATTTTGAATAAAAGTTGGTCCCCCACGTTTTTTTCCAATTTGATATACTTCTGGATATTTCAGCTGTATATCCGAACCGATTTTGATCAAATAAAGTTGATTTTGTCATTTAAATTGTGTGCTCTCAAAAATGTACACTCAGTTTTTCATTACCTCATAACAAATTTATTTCTTGAAGCGCCCTCTATACCAAAACTGAATTATCACTTTAAATTAAAATGTTATTGTTCTTCTTCTTATTATTATTGTTGTTGTTGTTTTGCTGCTCTTGTGGTTCTTGTTGAGGGCTTGAGGCTGTAGTTCATGTTGTTGTTTTTATGTTAGTATAATTGTATTCCATCGCATTTTCTGATTGGATGTTTTTTTTCCGTGTGTGTGTTTTTATAATAAGCCTGTGTCGAAATATTATACGTATACATGAGGTGATATCCATTATTATAAGACCATGCACCTTTCTATGATCTCCATTGAACCAATAATCTTATATACTCTCTTTGTATAGCAGTTTGCTTGTATATATTAAAGGTAGTGTTGAGTATTGGTATCTCCCGAAGTGCCCCCCGATATTTTTTTGTGAGATAATGAAAAACTGACTGTCAAATTCGAAAGAACATATAATTCTAATGACAGAAAAAACTTGATTTGATCAAAATCGGTTCAGAAACGGCTGAAATATTTATAAATATATCTTGATTCAAAATGTTTTCACCGGCAATCACCGGGCGATATTTAGACTTTTTAGACAAATTTCAAAAAATGCTCGAAGACTACTTTGAAAAAAATCAGAATAGGTTTTTAAAAAGTCGTTGATGAAATCTCTATTGAATCATTATTTTTTACAAACATTGAAAGCACAATTTTGTATGAGAAAATGCTAAAACAAATGATTTTTTTTTAATAGCGCCCTCTTGAGTTGTAACGACTCTTTTTGACTGATAACAGGGTTTTTTTTTAGTCGTTTCTAATTGTATATACTTTTCGAGCATGGTGAAGTTATAACTATTACTTTGTACCGTAATGGTGCAGGTTTTAGTAACTAAAGTTAAGTTTGACCTATACTCAACTATCCCTAAAAACCTGTTTTCAAAGGAAATGTGCTAACAAAAGTCAACTTTCCAGTCTGCCCCTCACGCTACTGTTGGTTCAAAAGTAACTACCGTTCTTTATAGACAGACAACCATGACTTGATGTATTACATAAGAACTTTTTGTTCGGTCAGGTGGGGGCGTCATATGACCGTTTGAACTAATATACATATGATTGATGTATTACATAAGAACTTTTTGTTCGGTCAGGTGGGGGCGTCATATGACCGTTTGAACTTGCCATTTCCGTTCTCGGATCGGAAATTTAAATTTACACCTGTGTTTCACTAAGCCTGCCTTGCATGAATCACATCGCCCCAGTGGCGTAGACAGGAGAAGTCAAATCATAAACTAGGGGTAGGGAGGGGCTTACGAGGTCTAACCCAACATTGTCCATTTTAGGGGACAATGGACAATGGGCCGTATGCATAAAAACAAGCAATTGCTTATAAGCAATTGCTTTAAGCACAAGCAAGAGCTTGGCAAGCAAAAGATCAAGTTCAAGCAATTGCTTGAATACATATGCACAAGCTTTTGCTTGTGCTCAAACCTTTTGCTTGCACTGCCTAAGCAATTGCTTACGTGTTGGACAAAGGATCGTTACGGTTGTGCGAACATCGCACTGCAGGACAACAATGCTTCGTGCCCGACCTGGCAGCAGTATTTTTGCTTACGCAAATAGGGGGGAAACAGCACAGATCATTAGGGGGGTTTCTGTGCAGATCGATGGACGAAAATTGCCGTAAAAAGTCTAAAATATCAGAAATTGTATTAAATATGAAGTCACAACATAACATCTGAAATAAGGAGCTCGTAATCATCCCGAAACGGTATGAAAATTTGATCCTTAAACGCGAATGCCCTGAGTAAGCAAGAGCTCAAGCTGGTCTGGATGTGCTTGAAAAAACGCAAGCAATTGCTTATCAAGACAAGTAAAAGGTTCGTTTTATGCATACGGTTTCAAGCAATTGCTTGTTTGGTAAGCAATTGCTTACGAGCAGTAAGCAATTGCTTGTGCTTGTAAGCAAATGCTTTTGCTTGCAAGCAATTGCTTGTTTTTATGCATACCGATTCAAGCAAAAGGCTAGCACAAGCAATTGCTTGTTTTTATGCATACGGCCCAATAATTTCTAATTTGTTAACGTATTTCTTTTATTTTTATATTCATCTTTGTAGGTAATGATATATTATTTTTTTCATTTCATTTCATTTATTAAGATTTCCACAAATTATATTCGTAATATATATACAAATCAAACAACATAGTAATATGAACATCTTATGTAAACAAAATGAAATTAACATAATAATTGAAGTTATAGAATTCAGAGTATACAAAAAGTAATAATAAACCAATTTAGAGTACTAGTATGTATATTACTTGATTGGTTGGTTGGTTGGTTGGGTTGGTTGGTTGGTTGGGTTGGTTGGTTGGTTGGGTTGGTAGGTTGGGTTGGTTGGTTGGGTTGGTTGGTTGGTTGGTTGGGTTGGTTGGTTGGTTGGTTGGGTTGGTTGGTTGGGTTGGTTGGTTGGTTGGGTTGGTGGGTTGGGTTGGTGGGTTGGTTGGTTGGTTGGGTTGGTTGGGTTGGTTGGTTGGTTGGGTTGGTTGGTTGGTTGGGTTGGTTGGTTGGTTGGTTGGTTGGGTTGGTTGGTTGGTTGGTTGGTTGGTTGGTTGGTTGGTTGGTTGGGTTGGTTGGTTGGTTGGTTGGTTGGTTGGTTGGTTGGTTGGTTGGTTGGTTGGTTGGTTGGTTGGTTGGTTGGTTGGTTGGTTGGTTGGTTGGTTGGTTGGTTGGTTGGTTGGTTGGTTGGTTGGTTGGTTGGTTGGTTGGTTGGTTGGTTGGTTGGTTGGTTGGTTGGTTGGTTGGTTGGTTGGGTTGGTTGGTTGGTTGGTTGGTTGGTTGGTTGGATTGGTTGGTTGGTTGGTTGGTTGGTTGGTTGGTTGGGTTGGTTGGTTGGTTGGTTGGGTTGGTTGGTTGGTTGGTTGGTTGGTTGGGTTGGTTGGTTGGGTTGGTTGGTTGGTTGGTTGGTTGGTTGGGTTGGTTGGTTGGTTGGTTGGTTGGTTGGTTGGTTGGTTGGTTGGGTTGGTTGGTTGGTTGGTTGGTTGGTTGGTTGGTTGGTTGGTTGGGTTGGTTGGTTTGTTGGTTGGTTGGTTGGTTGGGTTGGTGGGTTGGGTTGGTGGGTTGGTTGGTTGGTTGGTTGGTTGGTTGGTTGGTTGGTTGGTTGGTTGGTTGGGTTGGTTGGTTGGTTGGTTGGTTGGTTGGTTGGGTTGGTTGGTTGGTTGGTTGGTTGGGTTGGTTGGTTGGTTGGGTTGGCTGGTTGGTTGGTTGGTTGGTTGGTTGGTTGGTTGGTTGGTTGGTTGGGTTGGTTGGTTGGTTGATGGTTGGTTGGTTGGGTTGGCTGGTTGGTTGGGTTGGCTGGTTGGTTGGTTGGTTGGTTGGGTTGGTTTGTTGGGGTTGGTTTGTTGGTTGGGTTGGTTGGATGGTTGGTTGGGTTGGTTGGTTGGGTTGGTTGGTTGGTTGGGTTGGTGGGTTGGGTTGGTGGGTTGGTTGGTTGGTTGGGTTGGTTGGGTTGGTTGGTTGGTTGGGTTGGTTGGTTGGTTGGGTTGGTTGGTTGGTTGGTTGGTTGGGTTGGTTGGTTGGTTGGTTGGTTGGTTGGTTGGGTTGGTTGGTTGGGTTGGTTGGTTGGTTGGGTTGGTGGGTTGGGTTGGTGGGTTGGTTGGTTGGTTGGGTTGGTTGGGTTGGTTGGTTGGTTGGGTTGGTTGGTTGGTTGGGTTGGTTGGTTGGTTGGTTGGTTGGGTTGGTTGGTTGGTTGGTTGGTTGGTTGGTTGGTTGGTTGGTTGGGTTGGTGGGTTGGTTGGTTGGTTGGGTTGGTTGGGTTGGTTGGTTGGTTGGGTTGGTTGGTTGGTTGGGTTGGTTGGTTGGTTGGTTGGTTGGTTGGTTGGTTGGTTGGTTGGTTGGTTGGTTGGTTGGTTGGTTGGTTGGGTTGGTTGGTTGGTTGGTTGGTTGGTTGGTTGGTTGGTTGGTTGGTTGGTTGGTTGGTTGGTTGGTTGGTTGGGTTGGTTGGGTTGGTTGGTTGGTTGGTTGGTTGGTTGGTTGGTTGGTTGGTTGGTTGGTTGGTTGGTTGGTTGGTTGGTTGGTTGGTTGGTTGGTTGGTTGGTTGGGTTGGTTGGTTGGTTGGTTGGTTGGTTGGTTGGATTGGTTGGTTGGTTGGTTGGTTGGTTGGTTGGTTGGGTTGGTTGGTTGGTTGGTTGGGTTGGTTGGTTGGTTGGTTGGTTGGTTGGGTTGGTTGGTTGGGTTGGTTGGTTGGTTGGTTGGTTGGTTGGGTTGGTTGGTTGGTTGGTTGGTTGGTTGGTTGGTTGGTTGGTTGGGTTGGTTGGTTGGTTGGTTGGTTGGTTGGTTGGTTGGTTGGTTGGGTTGGTTGGTTTGTTGGTTGGTTGGTTGGTTGGGTTGGTGGGTTGGGTTGGTGGGTTGGTTGGTTGGTTGGTTGGTTGGTTGGTTGGTTGGTTGGTTGGTTGGTTGGGTTGGTTGGTTGGTTGGTTGGTTGGTTGGTTGGGTTGGTTGGTTGGTTGGTTGGTTGGGTTGGTTGGTTGGTTGGGTTGGCTGGTTGGTTGGTTGGTTGGTTGGTTGGTTGGTTGGTTGGTTGGTTGGGTTGGTTGGTTGGTTGGGTTGGTTGGATGGTTGGTTGGTTGGGTTGGCTGGTTGGTTGGGTTGGCTGGTTGGTTGGTTGGTTGGTTGGGTTGGTTTGTTGGTTGGGTTGGTTGGATGGTTGGTTGGGTTGGTTGGTTGGGTTGGTTGGTTGGTTGGGTTGGTGGGTTGGGTTGGTGGGTTGGTTGGTTGGTTGGGTTGGTTGGGTTGGTTGGTTGGTTGGGTTGGTTGGTTGGTTGGGTTGGTTGGTTGGTTGGTTGGTTGGGTTGGTTGGTTGGTTGGTTGGTTGGTTGGTTGGGTTGGTTGGTTGGGTTGGTTGGTTGGTTGGGTTGGTGGGTTGGGTTGGTGGGTTGGTTGGTTGGTTGGGTTGGTTGGGTTGGTTGGTTGGTTGGGTTGGTTGGTTGGTTGGGTTGGTTGGTTGGTTGGTTGGTTGGGTTGGTTGGTTGGTTGGTTGGTTGGTTGGTTGGGTTGGTTGGGTTGGTTGGTTGGTTGGTTGGTTGGTTGGTTGGTTGGTTGGTTGGTTGGTTGGTTGGGTTGGTTGGTTGGTTGGTTGGTTGGTTGGTTGGTTGGTTGGTTGGTTGGTTGGTTGGTTGGTTGGTTGGTTGGGTTGGTTGGTTGGTTGGTTGGTTGGTTGGATTGGTTGGTTGGTTGGTTGGTTGGGTTGGTTGGTTGGTTGGTTGGGTTGGTTGGTTGGTTGGTTGGGTTGGTTGGTTGGGTTGGTTGGTTGGTTGGTTGGTTGGTTGGGTTGGTTGGTTGGTTGGTTGGTTGGTTGGTTGGTTGGTTGGTTG
>JBAMJV010013185.1:17500-31667 GCA_037951105.1 Echinarachnius parma
GGCAGCCTCTACGAGAAAAACTAGATAACGAGGAAAACTTAATATAAATTTATTGAATGAAATATGGCCAAAGAAAATCAAGCTCCTGTCATTGCTTGTCGGACCAGAAACCGCGACCTCCGGATTGTTAGATAGATTGATAGATCGGTGCTTTTAATATCTAACTATGCCAATATGACATGTATGAGTACTTGGGGGGCAGAAGTGGGACAGTTGACGGACTAGAGGGGCAACTAGCCAAGAGTTGCCCCCTTGCCCACCTTTGATTGTCACTGATATGTTTATAGCAATGCAGTGCTGTATAAAGAAAACACCTTCACCCACTCCTTACCTTTGCCAACATCGACATGATAGGTGGGTTGGGCAGTATAACAGGGGCAGTAGGAGGGCAGTTAACGGACTAGGACTTTTCGCAAACTTGGTGACAAATACTACTTGACAAAGCGAGGTATCATGCGAAGTGATGCATTCTTTAAAGGAAATATTAATAGGTTCTCTTTATCCTATGTTTTCTCAGGAAGTTATAACAATTTGTTCTGTGAGTAAAATTACATTGATTATAATCAATTACATTACTAGGTATCGTCATTTGTAATGAATGCAAAGTTTAGTAAAAACACGAACATTAAGAATTTGAAGTCAATTACAGAGGGTGCAAGACAAAGTAAAAAGTCAAATATTACATTTGAATTTTGAACAGGCCTACTAATTCTCTGCAACTTTGTACAGGCATAAAGAACCAAATCACGACATCTATTCAACGACATTCTTCGATTTAATGTGATTAGAACAAAGTCAAATACAACTGTAATAATTCGTTCAACGAACTCAATATATGAAACAGAACATACGGTATTCAATAGTGCTTAATGCATATAATATTTGAGCACACCAAAATAATATGCCCACGCCTTCAATCGAATCCAAATATATTGGGCCCGATTTACTCTTCATTAGTGTGCAACACTTTAAAATGATTAAATCATTTACATATTTCACATTAGTAAACTCAAACGTGATAATAATCAATTTATTATCCTCGTATATTTTCAGATCTCACATTCTTGGAATAAAAGTAATACAGAAAAGGGTATCATTAAAATAATGAACCACTCTCAAATATGCATTTTAAAATCATGTTAATGCCCCCAACACCTTCTGATCTTTCACACAATAGCCTCTATAATTACAATTTATACCATTTTATTTCATTTTGAAATGGTTAAAAAAATAATAAGAAGTTTTGACATGGGGATCCGTACATAACATTAACGTAATACCTTTCGATGAAGTTTGATGAAGGCCATCGAACAAACATACAAATTGACAGACTAAAACCTAACATGTAGTAGGCTTGTTAAGAGGTCCGCCACTGCAATTTGGGGTACAATTCTTTTAGTAATTTCAACATATTCCTTGGATAAAAAGAAGAAAATTCATCCAAAGAGACACTCTGTATCTATGCAAATTAGGCCTAATTTCCATAATTTATGCAAATTTATTCATGAAAATGGGATATTCCATAAAAATTGTGTTTTTATTGACATATTTTAAGGAGAACATATTCCTTGGATCAAAAGAAGAAAATTCATCCAAAGAGACACTCTGTTTATATGCAAATTAGGTCTAATTTCCATAATTTATGCAAATGTTTTGATGGGAATGGGATATCTATGCCAATGGTGTTTTTATTGACATATTCTGGAGAAAATAATCCTTGGATCAAAAGAAGAAAATTTATCCAAAGAGACACTCTGTATATATGCAAATTAGGCCTAATTTCCATAATGTATGCAAATTTATTCATGGGCCCAGAAATAACGCCACGAAAATAAAGCCACGAAATGACTGGGTCCATCGGATAGTGTGTCTTTTCAAATGAAAATTTATACCAAGAACATTAATTTTGGTCGTGAAGTTTTTGTTTTACAGCGCTGTGAGTGACACCATGTCAGGGTTAATTTTTCTTCAATTTTGACTGACCTATTGGCTAAAGAATGACCCAAAACGGCTCGTTATAGAATTACGGTGCTGTGGCTATTCAGTCGATTGCACATTAACAAAGGTGTCCGCATCACTGTTCACCGTAATTCTATGACGAGCCGTTCGGGTCATTCTTTAGCCAATAGGTCAGTCAAAATTGAAGAAAAATGAACCCTGACATGGTGTCACTCACAGCACTCTAAAACAAAAACTACACGACCAAAATTGATGTTCTTGGTATCAATTTTCATTTGAAAAGACACACTATCCGATGGACCCAGTGATTTCGTGGCTTTATTTTGGGAAGTGCCCCGTTCCGTTATTTCTGGGCCCATGAATAAATTTGCATAAATTATGGAAATTAGGCCTAATTTGCATAGATACAGAGTGTCTCTTTGGATAAATTTTCTTCTTTTGATCCAAGTATTATGTTCTCCCGAATATGTCAATAAAAACACCATTGGCATAGATATCCCATTCCCATAAATACATTTGCATTAATTATGGAAATTAGTCCTAATTTGCATATAAACAGGGTGCTCTTTGAATGAATTTTCTTCTTTTAATCCAAGGAATATGTTCTCCTTAAAATATGTCAATGAAAACACCATTTTCATGGAATATCCCATTTTCATGAATAAATTTGCATAAATTATGGAAATTAGGCCTAATTTGCATAGATACAGAGTGTCTCTTTGGATGAATTTTCTTCTTTTCATCCAAGGAATATGTTGAAGTTATTAAAAGAGTTGTACCCCAAATTGCAGTGAACACCCATATTTTGGGGTCTTAACAAGCCTACTAATGGCAATCATAATATTTAATATCATTTAGCGACCTTAACACAATGTTGGCAAAACAAAACAAAACAGACTGTCGCCCATGTTCCTTTGTATATTTCACCGATACACATTACTTTTCAAACGTAGTTTCATTTACAAAAAGACATGCATAATAACAAAACTATGTATAAAAGCTGCATTTAAAGATCGAGCATGTTTACTGATCCATTAAATGGATACGTATTGACATTTAAAAAAAAAGTATTGACGTGTGTTATAAACACGCATTTTATTTTAACATCATTTCACACACTTAATAAATGAACAAATTAAGACGAGAGCCATTTCAAACGATAATGTGGAAGTTACGCACGCCGCATGCACTAAAACATTGTAAAAACTTTATTTGTTAACATCACAGAGGTATTTGTTGCGATAGAAAATAAGCATTATGAAAAAATATCACCATTATGTGCATTTAGAGACAAATTAACTAGTCAATATGATTTGTATGATATTAGGTAATCTGGCCAGTCAATTTAATTTAAAAAGTTTTTTTTTTAAATGCTCACATCCACGTGTCTGCAGAATTTATAGTTCATTTGTGTAGGTTTTCTATCACGGTATACCAGGGAAGAAGACTTCCACTTCCCTGGGCATACTAATAATTAGATTTCATATAAAAAGTTAATACTGTCGGTTTGCAGAGCCCAGAAAGAGAGAAACATGTAGAGTAGAGATTAAACAATTTTCATGTTAATAGTAATATGTTTATATAATCCGTTTTGATAACAAAAGATAAACAGAACTTGAAAGAAAAGAAAAAATATTACAAATGACCCACCCCCCCCCCCCCCCCAAAAAAAAAAAAAAGAGAAAAGAAAGAAAAAAGAAAGAAAAAAAGTTAAGATTTTAGACAATAGTAATTATGGTATAAAATTGAAATAAATAGTTAGCATCATTTAGAAAAATTCAAATAACGAGCAGTCGTTATGCCTATGCAAAAGCTATGAATGCAACATGCAGACATTTTTTCTTCTTGCACGTGAAGTGACAATGTTTACCAATCTAAAGCCTAATATATATTTAAAAAAAAAAAAAAAAGAATAGTAACCATTATTAGTCACATACCTACCATGCCTACTAAATAAGAACACCAATTATACCAGGCAATACAAATAATAATTGCCAAAAAGCATTCAAATTTTTTCTCAAAAAAGGGCATTGACTGCAGGAAATATAATGAGAGAAAAGTATCTCTTCATAAACCCACCCTTCCCAAAGCCCAAAGTGGCGCACCTGCAGGGTTATCCAAAGGAGGTGGGGGAGAAAGGGGTTACAATATTCCCCCTCCCCTTTCCCTTCATGCCCAGATGAAGGGCTAAAAGGGGGCACCGCAAAGGTGAAATGACCCCTTGAGTCTTGACCCCCGCCCCCTCCCTCCTTCCCATTCTAGCTACACCATCCATCCATAGACATCTTTCAAAATATAGTTCATACCTGTCATGCCTGTGATCTAGTTTTATTCGCTGTGATCTACTTAGAGTGGTGACCTGTGACACCATTTTGATGCGCTAAAAATCGTATTGTATACCGCTGTAACACCTTTATCCTTCATGGTGGGATGACCTACGTCGCTGATTTTAGTAACACTACTAACTCGTTTGATGTACCATTATTTGACTTATACATTCATCATGCAAGATGCAGTATTTAGTATGTATTGCGATAACAACAATAACAGTAACTTACATAATTTAAATTGTTCAAGATATTTCAAATCTCATTCAAGTCTTTCATCCACCATTTCAAATCTCCTTCACATTTTACAACTTTATAACTTCCTATTTAAGTTCTACCACCATTATTTCAGATTCATGTATATCTCGTATTATCAGTTTCACGTCCAAAATGAACCACACACACCATATTTCACCTCACCTCTCCAAGCCTCTGCTTTAAAAAAAAAAATAACTCTGTGCGCACCGATGAAAGACTACTATACTTCTACCCCGAGACCTTGCTCCGGGCTCTGGTATCCTCCTCTTCTAAACTACAGCTCGAATAACCTGCCAAACACAGCACGTATGTGTTTACCATTATGGAGGTAATAATACCTACCCAACCCATCACGTGCATTGCATTCAGACGGATACACTGCTGTCAGCAGCTGTAATATATACAGCCAGTATACGATCATAATATAATGGCCCGTAGGCATATATATGGTTGCCCGCATAAACATATATAATATGAACAATATATTGTCAACATGGTAAATTCGCGCCGATATCATGTTTCCGTTCCGTTCAGAGTTGGTAATTTAACAGAACATCCGCCTCAGTTAACCTTATACAGTTATCATCTTGAAACATAACCCTACCTTTGAGGTCAAGTACAATAATCTTTTAATGGCTGTCCACCAACACAAATTAAATTCATAGAAAGTTATGAACATAATACATAATTTTTTGTTTTTAACATAGGTCGGGATCTTCCAAAAGTACAGGAGGTGACGGATAAATGCATGTGTGTTATTCATTGATTTAAGTTATACTTATATTAATTGTTACACTATTTCCAAATAACACAGGAGCCACACTTGACTGGTGTTTTTAAATACGGTACAATTGTACAGTATAACCAACTCTTAAATTGTGTTTTCTTTTGACGGCTTTGTAATCGAGCCAGAGGCCACATTGAATCGTCATGACCGTCGAAAGACTCGAAAACCGAGACTGATTTTCAGTTTTAACATGTGTATATGACATTATCTTTGACACTGACAACCAACCATCCATACATCATATTCTGATCATGATGTACATGTGTATATTATGGTATATACCTGCGCATATCATTATAGCTTCCCGAGATTAATGGCGATGCTTATCCTTGCATTTCAGAGCCAATCATTTTAAAAGGGCTACTATACCGTTCCGGTCCAATGTTTATCAATAGACCGATAACAAAAAAGGGTTAGTTTCTTCAGCTATTCATGCAGTATAGTTCCGTGGTTTATTACGTCAAAGATGTATAACTACAAGTAATTGAATTCCCAAATGGCATATTTGACAGATGAATCAGTAATACCGGTTTTGAATTATCGGTTTCTCGGAATCTTCCATAAAATCCATTTTGCCGTTTGCCTCTTAAGAAATACAATAACACCCACAACACTTCTTTTTCATACATAACCTTCATATCATTTTGACGAACAGACCAGTAAATTCACATATAATTATATCAGCATTTTCTGTCATGTTCAATCAACAAAGTGTTGCTATCAATGAGTTACTAAATTCGATAGCATATAGGTTCTCTATAAGGTATCCATCGGGGTAGAGTTAATTAATACATTTATCTAGAAGTTTATCACAGTCTAATTAAAAAAGAAAATGCGAATTTAAACGACTTAAGATGAGAATTTGCTAATTTTCCACAATATGTGCATAACAAGGATTAAACCGCGAGACCGTGGGAGAATCATGGACAGCCACGATGTCAAGAAATAAATCAAACGTGACATTAATAACATGCATAAGGGGCGCTAAGAGGGGAGAAGAATTGCCTGCAAGATGGGGTGCGTTGCCCGTTGCCAACCCACCCCCCCCCCCCCCCCCCCCCAACAA
The DNA here is from genome assembly GCA_037951105.1 of Echinarachnius parma. Taxonomy (NCBI): domain Eukaryota; kingdom Metazoa; phylum Echinodermata; class Echinoidea; order Clypeasteroida; family Echinarachniidae; genus Echinarachnius; species Echinarachnius parma. Next base: position 23,898 of record JBAMJV010013185.1, read on the forward strand.
CAAAAAAAAAAAAACACTACGCCGCTTCGTATCGACTATCCGTTCCATACAATTATATCAACGGGGATAAACATATAGCCTATAGCATATAGGCCCCTAGATGTTCCAAACACAGTGATACTATTTATAATCATCCCAAGAAGAAAAATAACACACACATGCCTATCCTCATGAGGCGCCAAGAAGCAATACAAAACAGAGTCACCGGTCACGTGGAAGAAACATGCGCCTCAGTCAGTCAAAGTCATCAAACATTGAGGCCTATTTCCGGGGCCAGGCAGCGCCAGATATACATTCGTTTCGAATACCGATTCAATGTCGTGTCAGCAGGGCCTATATATCCAACTGTTCTCACAGTATCGCATCCCTTTTAAATCTCTTTAATTTTATCCCCATCCACACGTTAATGATATAACATCATCAGCTCCCTTTCAAAGGTGCTATACCCCCTTTACCAATAACCAAATAACCCCCTCTATTTCCCTCTTTCCAGTCACCGAAACTCTACTCCCTCTACACAAAATCATAACATGTGATTAAATCACGTTAATACAGTATAATCTGATTCTAATATAATATACCCTACACTTATATTTCTAGGAATTCTATCGTTGATACACAGATATTGCAAAAGCGTCGACACAAAACGGCGACCAAAAGACACTAACATTCGAAAACATTACACGATGGCCTGTTGCTGTAACATGAAGAAACTTCGATACAATACAATGGACAATAATCACCTTACAAGATTACCAACGTACATTAATTATCAATGTTTCTCATAAGCACAGGGACACAGACGTTCATAAGTTATATTGAACTGTTCAAAGAGAGAAATTTAAGGTAGCAAAATGACAGACATATCCATTTATAACCATGAAAACATCTACAAAATTAATCATGGCAAGTTAAACTTAAGTTTTCCTAATCACGGCAAAACTGGCAGAATCACGGAATTGTGAAGAACACGGACATGGGATATTTTGTCAAGACAATCAAATACATACTTATAATTTTGGTTACAAAAATATCTGCTTTCTGGTTCCAGCATATTTCCATGTTTGAAAAAAAATCTTAAAGGACCTCAGTCGCCAAATCTATAGAGGGCGGTAACACAAATGCTCTCAGGGTAGCGCCATGTCTTCATAAGCACGCGGATTTGTGCGTGAGCGCGCGCGACACTCGCACAAGTCTAGCAATAGCGGAACCTACCTCCTTGCTCAAACTAAAGAGCCCTGATACATTAAACAATATACCGTCTTATTACAAGAAAATTTTACTGACCATATTCACCATACGAGCACTTTATATCGTTTGTTTTACCCTGATATAATAACAAGATACCCGATACAGAAAGGCAATGTTCATGGTCCCAACTGTACTCGTTATAACGAGGTTCTACTGTATGAGCAAGAGTGCAGTGCAGGAATAATAACATGGCGCCTCCCTTTGAGAAAATTGCAAAGCGCCATCCCGGCACGGCGACACAGCCACTTTAAAACTGACAACATGCCACGTGCGTGGAATGCGACCTATTCGAACATGGAAAAGGTGCCACTCCAATAATACTCCTTTGTGATACTAACTGCCTCTAACATTTCATTGTGACAACTATAATATAGCAAGGCTTGAAAGGTTTATTGCTTCATGTCAATAAATGTTCTCTCCTATACGTATTATATACATGTATACTGTAGGCGGTGCATTCTGCAATACAACACACACAAAATACAATGTACTTGTAAATATAGAATGTAAATATATATCTTACAAACGTGCAGGATTTTTGTTGATAAAATGTGTAAGAAAATAGTTATTCAAGCATGCAAGCAACATGTCATTTGGTAGCGTCTACAGCATACGCCTATCATCGTGTATACATGTCAACAATATTTGGTGAGTATAACTCACAGGGGTGTCGATCCTGGGGGGGCAGGGGGGGCGGTCGCCCCCCCCCCCCCCCCCCCCAATGAAAATATTGGGGGGCGAAGGGACACCCCCTCCCACGCTCGGTCGCTTCGCTTCCTCGCAATGTCTCCCCTACACTTTTGAGAAATTGTTGACGCCCTTGCTTAGTTTCATGGGAGCCCAATGCCCTAGACTATATCGATGACTCTATAGTATACATGATCACGTGGATCCATCTCGTGCAAGGCTCAGTCTTTTCCTCGCTATGCCCTTTAAAAATACGTTATGAGTAGGTTCACTATTTTATACAATTTTAACACCCAATGTCTTAAATCTAAAAGCTTCCCGGGGCTCCGCCCCCTGGACCTCCATTATTGTCCCCAAATGTGGGTGCCCCCCAAAGTCAGGTCTTCGAGCCATCAAGACACTTTCAATGAGCGCATAATAAAACTTCCGGGCATGCCAATGTGGGGCTTTTAGCTCTCTCAGTGGTCACTCTGGACAATTTTTCAAATTTCGCCCCCCAATCTCAAAAACGGATCGACACCCCTGATAACTCATAATTTGTCATTCTTTCAAGTTTCAACATCCTTTGCCTATTGTTACAACAAAATCATTCAATTACATCGAAAATCACTTAGAATAATATATACCGACTCAAAATTGAGTGACTAATCTGACATCGAGAGTCGAGACATTGGATCACCTTCATGTTCTTCAAGAAATGGCACAGGCCGGGATGAGCCAGGAGAGGGGGAATCCCCGAGGGGTCATGGATAAAAGGAGTGACACAAGTTTTAACATTAAAAGCTTATATTATTTTGTTGCCACACCCCCAGGCTGACCCACGAGAAGGGGGATCCCTCATGGATAAGGAGGTGACACCAGTTCTAAAAATCATGGCTTAGATTTGCCACCTCCCCCCCCCCCCCCCCCCCCTTAAAAGGAATCCTTAACCAAACCAGTCTGGCAATACATTTAATTTTCCCATTTAAAACTATATTGCTAAATGCCATTTCTATAAAATAAAAATAAAAAATTAAATATTAAAAAAAAAGTAAACAACTATCTAGGCATATATTCATCACTAACAAAAGGCAAACATGCCCTTTGGCCAATAAAGAACTCAAATGTAATTGGGGCAATTCCCAAATTAACACCCAATTAAGAGATGAATCAAACAAAACATAAATGAGTTTACATGTCACACTAATCTTAGGATTTCAGAATTAAATGAATATTTCAGATAAATAAAATAATATAATATTGTGATAAACTCTGATATTTCAGTAGGGGGAAAGCAACCTCAACTACAATTAATGACAATGCCAGGGACAGTTGTTAATTGCTTGGCAAATGAGATCAAATTGATACTAGCAGATGATACATTCACACCATTTGACACGGTCAATGCATAAAATACATTAGCACCCAGGGATTTGGTGTGAATCTGTCTGCTCTATTGCAAGCAATACCACACTTATTACTTCAAAGACTATGATGAGATGAAATACATAATGAGATGTTCACAACCTCTGAGCAGGAGCTAGATAAAGTGTTATCAGTTTACCTTCCTTTTAACACTTTGACCTCTTCTTCAACAAGAAACAGGTAGTTATATCCATCATTGTTGTCCCAGAACTCCTGTCCACCAACCATGAAATAAACCGCTAAAAAGACGCGGTCGCCTAGTCCTGTGTACCGTCGCGGAACCGTGAAACCAAAGGTGAACCTATCAGTGGGACCATCACACGACCCCGCAACATACATCGCAAGAATATTCGCGTGGCTGCTCCAGTTGTCCCACGAGTAGCGTACGCGCACTTCCTTCTGGAACGCGAGGTTGCGCACCTTGATGGTCCCCATCACGGTCATGTCGTGCACGACAACGTTCTCGAGACAGATGTTGCGCTCGTAGATCCTCTTCAGAAAGTCTGGGCATCCCCCAGGCTGGTCAAAGCACAGTCGCAGGATGGGCTTGAAGATTCTTTGGCTGACGCCGTCAAGGCTAAAGTGAGGGACCGGTGGCGAGTAACAGGAGTCCTGATCTAGGATGTGACGCACCGTCTCAAGGTCTAGACCAAGTGCATCCGCAAACCTTACAGATTTTTTGCTGGGCGTCCCAGGAGGTGTCTTGGGCCTCTTGGGATCGCGTAAGCTGGATTTGTATGGTCTGGAGTTTGAACTAGTAGAGGTGGTGTCACTGTCTGTTTCGCTATATAACGATAAGCTTGATGCCGAGGTGGACCCTGTTGAAATTATTTCATCATTATCGGTTTCATGACTTTCATCGCTAGCACTGTGATGCACAGGATTTATAAACACATCAAACAGGTCACTATCTGACCGGCTGGCCGTGCTGTGGTCATCTGTTTCACTGTTCCTTTCTTTTACCTCCGGAACTTTTAACCGATCGTGATCATCGTGGGAGGTCGGAGTAGAGCTGGTGTGGTTTTTCCTCACATCTGGTTTGTAGCATCCCATTTGAACGTAGTCCGTGAGCGCAAAGAGCTCGTCCCAATCGAGGTAGGGGTGGGCCTCGGGTCGCATCCCGTCGATGGCATGCCCATTCCCCTCCTCCGTGGAGTTGAAGCGGGAAGCACATGACATGTAAGAATCATCCTGCTGTGGCGAGTTAATTGGCGTGAAATTGTAATCCATGAATTTACTGACGGTCTTCATGGGTGTTGAGCAGGCTGGCGATCCGTTGGCGTTGCACCCATCGCTCGATCCATTTTGCGGTGAAACTTCTGCCCCCTCAACCAGCCCTTCTCCCTCGACTTCGTCGACATCCAAGTCGAGTGAAAGTAAAGCGCTTTCCACTTGTCGAAGCACTCCGTTCTCCTCCGTTGGCCCGTTCTCCTCAGTGTGGCCATTCTCCTGCCTGGCACTAGCACAAGCACTGGCACCGTTAAAGGTCTTTGCTGATAACACAGCATTCTTGTTTGTATCAAGATGTTTGTAGTATTCATCTCGAAAGTCCCCCGATTCTCCCATCACCTCAGCGAACCATCAATGCTTATACCCCCGAAGAACATACGACTTGTGTTTGGTAAACCCTGTTGTGCGACTATAGAGACAGTAGCAGACGCTTTTCTGTACCGCGGCGCTTTTTGTACAGTAGAACGTGTTTCCCTATGTTTTGCACAGGCCCCTTTTACCGGCCTCCGAACAGCTGATCGCGACATCACATGCACAGCCAACACGCAGAGTCGCCGTTGTTGCTGTATGCACCGCTCTGCATCCTCTATGCTTGGGTCTGTCGGCTGCTGCCTGCGAAAAATCAAACCAAAATCGAATCAAAATTAGCCGCATTTCATCCATTCAATACTGAAAAGATTACACACACATTAAAATGATACACCAACATTATTCGTAAACTGATTGAAATAGAAATTGTGTAATTATAAAGGAATCTTACCAATCGTAAACAGCGAAATGAACACAAAAATCGCAGCAGTCATCCGCATAGCACTACCCGTCTCTACAGTACAAGCACATTCGAGATGTGTGTACAGTTAATTGTGCGGGATCGACCATATACACCGCGACGTACGTAGCGCGTACGCATAGCGCGCGCGAGTCGAGAGCGATCGAAATGCGCGGTTTTCGAGGGGCGTTATAATAACACACAAACACCACACACACGCGTAATGTACCTTTGTACAACACACAAACAGCCATATACTGTAGCTAGCTTGCATTGCATGCATTGCATGCACAGAACATCCGAGACCTGATCTGAAACAGTGCATTTCTACGGTACTATAGCCACCATTCGACCTTGCCGGTGCAATCGACCGTCTCGAACATATCGTAACCCTTGATTGTGATTCGCTGGGAGCATAAACACGTGGTATACAGCCACTGACCTCTACTAATGGACGGGCGGTCATGGCTCAGTAGTTGAGGCCGCGGGCTGCGGGCGCGCGCCATGTTGGGACCATCAACCCGTAACAGCGGATATATGTACTAACGTGGTAGTGCATTATACTTGCTACGGAGTTGTTGCTAACCATGGCATTTTTATATCCCTTTATCCCCCCAGGAATGAAATATGATCATATATGTGAAGTAAATAGTATGAGTGATTAAATACTAGCATGATTAATTAAAATTATCCAGCGTATTGAATCACAGCTCAAGCAGTGATAATTCGCCATTTGTTATGATGCTTACACGGTAACGTAAGGTATATGCGCGCCGGCGTTGCCCGGAGAGATTCACTCGGATTCCCGCTATTGGCCCGATCTTATAACTATATTACTCGCCCCTAGTTTATCTCTTATTTCCCCCTTGTTTTTAACAATATTTTGTTCCCCATGTAAAAAAAGAACTTTTCTGCTATTTTCATTAATTTATTTAATTGTACCATGCGTTCATGCATCACTTTACTATACCATATGGCACGTCATCCTCGTATATCAAAATATCATAAAAAAAGAAAGCCAATCTTTGTTTTCTCTCCGTTTTCAATTTATTTGGTAACATGTTTTCCGCGTTCTTCCTGAGATTACTATTTCAAAGGGCATGCTTTGTGAGTTATGGTTCATAATGTTACCTTTATGGTTTGTCTTAAATCATTATGAACATCGATCAGGGATCGATCATGGAGGTTATAAAACACTTCTGAAGAAATTCGAAGTTCGACCATATGCAACCTCTATTTATTAGATGTTATAAAAGTAAATACTTAACATTAATTGGAGAGACATGTTGTCGTTGTTGTTGTTGCTGTTGTTTTGTGTTTATTGCCGTTCTTCATTCATTTTGAGCCAATCTTTTTTTATTTTCTTCCTTCTTTTCTCTTTTTGTTTCAACTCAAATTAATTACTCCTTTATACATTATGTATCTTTCTATATGCCCATGATATACACATACCAATATTTCCCATCCGTAAACGATGCAATATAGATTAAAATTGTAATATTATTCAAATTATAATGGTAGGCCTATATATATATACGACTAGGTTACATTATTTTGAATATTTTCCAAGGAAGATTCAAAGTCTTCCCATCTTTGTTGCCATTTAACACAATACTTTTTGTTTAATCATACTTTTTATTTCACTTTATTACAAATCTCATTTCCCCCCCCCCCCCCCCCCCAAGCCATGTTTTGCTTCTCTATCAACCATTTCATTGCATTAATTCCACAATGACTAGTATCCCCTCAAAATTCACCACGATTCCTTGTAAATTAAAATGAGTGCATAATACCAATATTTCATATACAAATGTATCTTCTTTCATTATTTCACTTTTTGGCTGTAATTAACTTAATGAGTCACTGTCTCCACATAAAACCCTAGCCTTAGTATACTATTGGCTTTATGAAATCAAACATACATTTTCAAAACCCAATCACTTATTCAATTATATCAAAAATACATTTTCAAGTTTACAATCACATTTCACTTATCGATTTCACTTGTTTTATTCCAATATTTAAACAAATATATCAGTACAGTACCCTATTTATAATAAATGTAGCAACCTAATATAATATGTGGAATATAAGAGGTAAACTATAATCTTTTCTGACACAAAACATAACACATGGGACTGTAGGCGGCCCAATGACTGCAAACAACTCGCCTATGAAACGTGATTTCAACCTTTTGTATGTCATTATCATTTCGATTTGTACAGCCAAATGCCATGTAATGTGCCATCCCTAATCAGAATAGAATCAACACTTTTTATCTAATGAGAACAATTGGTAAAATTAATCTGAAAAATGTTTACGAATGTTACACACTATCAACAGCGGGTTATCGACGGTCCATGATGATGGTCCCAATATGGCCGTCGTGCGCCGCGCGGCGGCCTCATTTTTGAATGGCCTATCAACGT